>JAQBSW010000763.1:0-170978 GCA_029291075.1 Eudiplozoon nipponicum | reverse complement strand
CTTGAAGTGATCTCAGTAAAGATGCTACCAGTTCAGTAAATATTTAAACATATATATCTATAAAAAATATGTATAGTAGCATCCACTTAAAATTTATTTATATTACGGGTTGATCGTTCTTTGAAAAAGTAATGAAAACTTGAATCAGTATAACATTTATTATATAGGCATTTAATAAACACTTCAAATTCTGATAATGTGCTTACTTAACAAATCTTAGTTAAAACTGTCAATGAAATGAAATTTTGTTTTAAATATTTCATGTAATGCTGACAAAATAGGCGTCGAAATACAGAGATTATTTCTTCTTAATAAAATCCAGTGTTCACCAGGAGTATTCTTGAGATTTAAGGCTACCGCATTATCCCAATTTCGTTGTTTGTTGAAGCTATGCTGTAATTTCTTGCACAATTAAAGATAACAATTTCGAATCCACCTCAAGTAATCAATAAATACTATAAATCGCTCACGAAGTATTTATGTTTATTGGGCGGCTGGCAGATCTACATTACTAAATAAGCATTGTATAATCATGGTAGCCAACTATAGCCTATCACATTCTTAGGAATACGGTCGAAAATCATTTATTACTTCTATATATTTATTTGGATTTAAATAAAGTTTCCCAATATAACGATATTCGTGTAATTAATAATGCTTAACTCTTCTATGAACAAAAATTTCTAAATATTTTATAAGCGTCTGTTAAAACAGAATGTTGTTATACTGTCAAAATAACGAATAAAAGTATTATTCACTTATATACCGCTAATATTTTTTATAAACATATCAAATCCTCTCGCTTGGTTGACGAGCATTTCCAATGATCTTAAAGTAAAATGACGGAAAACAACTTTTGTACTATTTAAATTTTCTATACGACAATTTTATAAAATTTAATTAGCTTAAATTTAGCAAATAAGGTTACACAAGTGTGAATACTTCAGATGTCTTCGCTTTGCCTACTTTCAGTAATTGCTTAAGAAATCTAAACGATTTCATTTTTATTTAAGGAAGTATTTTTTTGTTCGAGTAGCAGCAGAATCTGCTACGTATCAATATCAAGGTTTTGTTTTCACAATTTTCATGTAATTTCCGTGATAGTACATAAAAGCACTATTTGAAATGGCAGGGCAGAAATTTCTTGAAGCATATCCTTGAAAGCTAAATTGTTTGGGTATTATATTTTGTGTATTTCTGTCATTAAAATAACACATAACATATATAATTTATTTTTTCTATCGGTAACACAAAAAAATTTGTTTAAATAAATTGCATGGTATAAAAATTTTGATCGAAATTTGGGAAAAGAGAATTAAAATGTAATTATCCAGTTATTATTAATAGAAAGCATTGAGGCACTTACAACTTTTATCCGAGCTGTATATTTTCTCACCCGAGTTAACATTGACTTCAAATTTTACTGGACAGTTGTAAATAGATGATTCGTTTACAGTCCAATCTATTTGAACACCATTTGAATAAAGATTGACTTCGTTGAAAGCTTTCACAACGCGAAAATACCCTTCAGAATATACAGAAACATGTTTGACTTTGTTATTTTTAGCATTTTTCGATTTAGGTCAAAAGAATTAAGCAGTGCTTTCAGAATACTTAGAAGAACATTTTATTTATTAAGTAAAATCATGCTTTTTCTATTACGGCATATATTTTATAAATTGCGCTTGATTACAGAAATATTTTTAAAGTAACGAAAATTTAAAAGAAATGTAAATATGTATTTATCTCTATTTTAATTATGTTTAACATTTACATATGCGTGTATATACTATGCACAAAGTCCATTCCTTTTGTATATTTCGCGGTGTATTTTAGGAAAAGAACATCACGTAATAACATATTCGATAATGACCAATTTACTTTTAGAATATTCACCTGCAAACTATATACTTTCACTTATACACCCCTTTGTTTTTGTTGGTGGTTTTTTCATGGTTTATTCATTGATGTGTGTGCGTTTTTGTTTATGTGTGTGTTCTTTTATGAATCATTATTATTGCATTACAAATAAGAGTTTGATATCTGAACGGATTGAGGTTCGACAATCTGCACGCTTTGTTTGATAGTCAGCGAGTGCGAAACGATTTTTCACTTTTGTTGAGTTGCGTATAAAATTTTTCATGAGCTTCAGTATGTCAACTTAATAAAAGCGCAGGGTGTACGTTTTGCATTGCTGCTTGCTCATAATTTTGCGCAATTAATGTCATCGTATATGATCATAGTAATGCCGTTTGCCAGTCCGATGAAAGATTTCGGTTATGCTGGATTAATAGTTGTTGATTGCAAAACTTCTGTTATTTGTTAGCTTGATTTGTCTTCTGTAAAGTAAAATTTAATATTATTGCAACTCATGATTGCTTAGGTGGATTTTTTGCTGATTTATACAAACAGATTCGAATACGCATAATTATTTTTCAGTCTTTGATTCATGTAAAACTGAGAAATTCGTAAACACGTCTAAATGCCACCTTTAAAATATATGCCTGAGTTTCTTTAAGGCGCTAGGCCATCTACAATCAAATTCTACAATTAATGTTGTTGGATTTCGTTGATCAATTACCTTTAATTTTTCCCTATATATACGAAACCGTAACTGAAATTTTTTAAACTATGAAAGATTTGGAAATTTTTTTATTGATTCTTGGTATACACCAGAAGGATTCGCTGTGCGTTGCATTTGCAGTTAAAATTTACACTAGAGATTTTAGCCTCAGTATTTCGATAAATCGCCAAGCTTTCATTGAATCATGCAAGACACCTGTAAATGATAGGTCTAGGAAAAAGTTTATATTGATATCTTTTGTAGTACAAATTGAGAGAACTCTTTTGTTGACACTTATGAACCGTTCCGGGTTGACAAAAATTAATAAAAGTATCCACAAGTAGACTTGCACTTTAGTGATCTCAGATCACCATTTACGTCTCTGGTAAGTTTGATGTTCATGAAGGGAACGTGTTGTCTTTTTTCATTTCTTAAACGTAAATTTATTTTCTGAATCTGCTTCTTTGGTTCGTCTCGTGATTTGGGCTGGGTCTGCATCTGTCTTTGACGAACAATATCATGTCTCTATATTACGTTTTTAAAGTATATATATATATATATATATATATATATATATATATATATATATATATATATATATATTCATATTCGTATCCATTACATTAGCTTGATAATACTTGCGTACACTTTTCATTGCAGACGCAATCAAGTTTTATAGTAACGACTTAGAACAAACTAAATAATTGACACAGCATTAAAGATAAAACTCCCAGTATGATATTTGATTTGGATATTCGTTAAGCAGTTCAGACTAATATTTTTCTTTGATTGGTCAACAAGATAAACGAGGCATACTGTTTCTGCCGCATAGACAAAGTGTAGATCAATAAGATCCGTTAGTAAGCTCTATTAAGTGCGTGTGTTATATTTTGTTTAATTTTCTTGTGTTACAAATGCACCAAATTAAGTGCAGTGTGCAAAAGCAAGACAAGTTTGTAAATATAACACAACAGAGTAAGACACGTTATTTCAAAAAGGCGATTTCATGTAATATTGTCGAGATTTATATAGGTCTAGCTTATGAAAATCTCCTTTCAACAAAATATTGATTTACTTACTTTGGGGCGTTACGAGATCAAGCTTTGCAGTACTTACTGTACTACCTCCAACTATAGCCATCACGGCAACGTTTATTTTTGTACAAGTTGGTATTTTTTGTATACTCTGAGTTGTTTCCACTGCCAAATTATCGTTTATGTAGAAGCTGAGTATTCTAGATCCGTAGGTTACGTCTATTCTGTAATTTAAACCAGCAGGTTGTTCATTAACCGTCCATTTGAGATGAATTAAATCAGGTTGAGGAAATGTCCCCTCTAAATTTGAAATTTGAACTACAAAAGCAAAGTAGAGAAAGAAAATTAGAACAAGTTCAATGAATTGTAGATTTAATTATTTCCAACGGCAAATTTTTTTTCTTTTTTTCAAGTTTAACCAAAATTGAGGACATTACAATTAATTTTTTATAATAATAAAAACACTGATTAATCTGAAGGGGTTTGTTTGGTCTTCATAGAAACAAACAGATGGTCTAAGTAGTCATTGCAATTCAGATAATAAGAAAATGATTCAAATCACTTTTATTTAATCAGTCTCAAAACAACGTGTGTATAGAAATAAACGTAAATGAATTGAACATTTAAGCGTTCATTTCCACAATAAAAACAATATACCTTATTCAATGTATTCAGTGAAGCAGCAATCATAGCATTATGATATTCTAAAAGTGTTTCACTATGAGAAAATAACCTACATTTTGCAGTGCTTAATTTATACAGACACAAAATATATTACCTGATAAGTGTTTAAATAAATATATCATCCTTGTTTTAAATAATGGATTTGCCATCTAGACTACAAATCAAAGTATAATATGAGTTTTTATGTTTTGGATTATTAAGCAGCTGAGAATATAGTCAAAGATCTAGCCTTTCGCATAAATTACCAATAAATGCTCATCATCATTCCGATTTTTCTTTTCGAAAACTATTAAATGAAGGTTCTATGACATTCCTTAAATTTAATTATAACTAAATTAGATTATTAGCATACGAGCGAACAAATATTTTTGCTAAATATTCGAAGGACAGCAACATATATAACCTGCAGCAAAGCCTTAAGCTCATTTCGTTTTTTAAATGGAAATAAATTGTTGAAAATTACTAGAATAATTTAACTGATTTGGCATTTACTTACTTGCATCACATTTTTGGCATTTTAATGTATTACGTAAATTAAATGGGTCTCGAATTAAAAGTACTTCTGGTTTTGTTAAATAGGGTTCAAACCCTTGACATAATAATTCAAGGGTGAAAATTAATTGTCATTCTAAAACGAGTCCCTAATTTAAGGAATTATAAGCTTGTTTATGACATAATGCCCCATTTGGCAATTTTTATTATATTTATGCAAATCAGGTTTAAAAGGTGACTTTATACAAAAATGTTCTAATTAATATGTATAAAACACAAAGTTAATAATCTGTAGCGATATGGATGAGCAAGTGATAGGAAAAATTACACGAAAAATGCTGGTAGAATTTACTACAATTGAAATGTAATAAAATTGATCTTTATTTTAAAACATTCTACAAATTTATTTCAATTATTTTATTGATATTGCTAATACGTTGGCCTTCCACCGTCGTATATTAGACCATTGACGTAGAATATTCTGCTCGTGGACCCCTTTGCAATCGATTGATTAAGACTGCTCCTTATACTCTTATAAATCTCCATGTAAATTTGCACGCCAGAACACTTTTGTGGAAACAACGTTTCCATTACTACAATGAAATTCACGTCTAGGAGGACTAATATATTTAATCACTAAAACAATATTTAAAAGTTATTTACGTGAAAATTGCTTACGAACATTAGGTACGTATTGGCAAAATTTTCATGTTTAAATTTCGATGTGTTAAATGTTGAATTATTTTTTAATCCTGCAGGCATTTTGCAACATTTCACACAAGAAGCATTTATTTATCGATTGTGATTTCATATGTGCGACTTACTTACTATACTGTTATTATTATCATTTTCGGGCAATTCGATATTATATTTACGGTATGTAAATAATAACTAAAAATAAAACGTGGCAAAAGACAATTAATGAACATTGTCTTCATATTTTAGACTATGGAAAGTTAAAATTAATTACTTAGCACAGTTACACATGCCCCTCATTAGCACGCTATCCGAGGTGTAATTTTAGTGAATACAAGAAGGGCCAAATAAAGTCTGCGCGATTGTGTGTGTATGTGTCAAATGTAGTCTTGACTATTTGCAATCAGTTATTATTTTTTCGTGTCAGCCTATATCTGTCAATGCCATTTTGCCATAAAATAGGAATAAAAATTAATTTTTCAATGCTTAAATTCAGTCAAATGGCAAGATGGTACAATTTTTCGACTCTCTAAAGTTTTAGGAAATTAAGTTTAGGTTTCTGTCTTTGGTGTATGCTAAATATGGAATGACCAATAAAATTTTGGAGGTAAAATAGATAAAGTGAATTGGATTGTATTTTTCACTTGTTCCTTTGAAATTTACTGACCTGATGGCATAAAAGAACAATTTTTCTTATCCACCATTTTTTTGTTGGTGTTGTAAAGTTTGCTTAATATCAACTTCATATATAAATAAGGATAATGAATTGTATTTAACTTTTAGAAATTGCATCGTGAAATCATTTTGGTGTATATTTGGTCAGATAAGCGAATTCACGTTTTCTAATTTAGTTTAAGCGAATTCAAAAATACAGAATATTAAAATTGAAGCATTCATAGTCATTTTAATAACTATCCGATTCATGACATTTCCACATTTTTGGTTGCTTTGCTGATAGCTAAAAGGCATATTTCCAGAGATCCCTCGTGTAAACATTTTCAGCCACTTCAACATGTTTTGAGATTTTTCCATATGTCTTACAATGGATATCGCATAATATGTATCGGCCATGTTTTTATGATTGTAAGGAATTAAAAGGAAAAACTAAATTTTCATATATGAATTAAAAAGCAATTTTATTTATGTAAAGCAGTGCTTGCGTTCCATCTTATCAATGGATTTACTGAGGAAATATAATATAATTATTAGTTTTATTCAAATATAAGTACGATCAACATAAATTGTACGTAGTAAATATATATGTTTTCGCCTAGAAACTTAAAATGAACTAATCGTGAATAAAAGTTTGAAATTTGCTTGAAAAATCCATGATAAAGCCAATGAGCGATAATTGATTATTATTTCATGATTCTAACAACCGATATTGACTGCGATATCCTAAAATTAAGAATGTTTGCTCCAACAACTATCATTTATTTAAATTAAAATGCGTTTTGATTGAACATCGCATTTTTTCAATTTGCAATTCATGTATAGCTAAAGATGCATGTCCAACACCAAACTTATTTTGCAAATATTCCGTCAAATGTAGTGTGAGTCACACGTAAGATTAATAAATTTTAGTCAAAGAAATTATGTGAAAGAAAGCATACATTTAACCGTCTTCAACTTTTTAAAGCATTTTTATTGGCCAAAGTACACTGAAGAAAATCTCTTATGGGCACAAATGAGAGCAATTTGATTTTAAGAACTGTTTGAAACATTTGAAATTAAATGTAGACATTCTGGGCGAATTTGGTATTGATTGTGAAATGCAAAAATAATTTAAAAGTTATACACTTTACAGTCTTAGTCTAACAAATATTATTTAAGCCTATCTAAACCAAAATATATTTAGAGAAAACGTTAAAAAAGAGAAGCTTCTAAATACTCTTATTTCCTTTACAGTGAAGCTGCGCATTAGTACAGAATTTGCAGCATTCAGTGAAAACAGTTGGATTCTTTGCTATTTAAACGGATAATTTCAGAATATTATACTGATATTTAAACTAAAGGGCCGTTAATGATATGCTTCTTGTTCAGAAATTAAACAAAATACAATGGAGAGTTGTTGTGAATAAGCAATATAAATTTCCACTTTAAAGTCTTCATTTATAGGCTTAATTCGTTAAGAACTATAGGCCAAGTGTTTATATGGTCCAAAAAGTAATGATTACTAATTCAATTTCAATTATCACTTTCTCGAAAATTTGGTCACTGGAAGTCAAATTAAGTAAGTAGCATATATATATATATATATATAATATAATATAATATAATACTATTACTTATTATCCTTTTATTAAAGCAGAATAATCATTTTCAAAATTATCACCATTAAACTCGTCGCCATAATCATTGCCTCATTAGCATTGATATTAATATCATTAACATTATCATCATTATCGTCATCATTCTCAAACTCATCCTACTCATCATCATGCACATCATCAAAATCATCGGCATAATCAGTATCATCCTCATCCTCATCCTCATTCTCATAATCTTCATCTTCATCCTCCTTGACATCATTCTCATCATCCTTTACCTACTTATCATCATTACGTCATCATTAGCAGCATTTTCCTCATCATCATCGTCATCATAATAATAAATATTATCATCTTCATCCTCCTTATCACCATCATCCTCTCAATCATAATCGTCACCAATAACATGATGACGATCATCATCATCATCATCATCAGAATTGTCAAAATGATTATCAATCTCATTCTCATTGTCCTACTTATCATAATCATTATAATCATCTTCATTAACATCATAATCATCCTCATCTCTCTCCTCATCATCCTCATCTATATCATTCTCATCGTCATTTTCATCCTTATCCTTATTATTATAATCATTATCAACCATATCAACTTCATCACCATCAACGTCCTCATTCTCATCATATTCCATGTCCTTGTCGTCATAATCTTCATAATCACCAACAAGTACATAATCAACTTTATCGTCATCATTATCACCATCATGCTCATCCTCCTCCACTTCATCCACCTCATCTTCATGCTTAATACCTCTTTTTATCATCACCATTCTCGTCGATATCATCATCCTTATCAGATTCACCAACGTAATCAGTATCATCATCATCATCATTATCATCATTATCATCAAAATTTTCATCATCATTCTCATCGTCCATTTCGTCAGCGTTATGTTTCATCAATAAATTCATCATCATGCACCTCATCAAAATTGTTATCACCATCATTTATAACCATTGTCATCAAAGGTAGTATCGGCGTCAACAGTATCATCATCAATATCAAAATCATTATATCTATCAATATCCTTATCAGCAGCAGCACCTTTATCCTCACCATAATCATCATCATCATTATCATCCTCAGAATAAAAATTTAAAAAATCGTTTTCCAAATAATATTAATACAATTTCGTAAATTTTTGTTTACATCACGTATATTTTGAAAGCAACATGCCATATTTAATAATATGCGCCTAATCGCACATTTTGTTCCAGCAATTTTCCAATATTTTTGTTTAACTGTCAATTACTAACTTCAAATTTGAAATTGTCAACAGTCTATCAAAATTCAGCAAAATTTTTCAACCGTTTAAATTACTGAAATATGAATTTTTATTTTACAAAGTGTCTGTTTCGACTATACGGATAATGCAAAATTGCACTTACCTGCAGCATTTGCTGTTAAAAATGAAATGATTACAAAAAAGTTAAACAATCTGTTAGGAAAATCAAGAAAACATTTTTCTTTGCAAATATTATAAAGATGACTGTATTTTAAATATATACAATATTTATTTACCTTTGCTTGCTCAAAAACCCATTTTCTTACTAATTACGACAAATAATCGGGCTGAAAAGCTAGAATCATGTTAATCATAGCAGATAATACTTGACGAAAAGAGTAACTCAGTGCAAATTGCATTTGAAACACATTGCGTGTTCATGTGAAACAGGTTATGTGTCTAAAAACTAAAAACTGTTGTAATTTAAGGCGGTGATTTTTCATTGCGTAAGCTAACAGTGAATTTTTGACAATATGTTTAGGATATCATGAAGCAATCATTTAAGTCATTACAGAATGTGTGGGATGTGACAACAGCAAATGTAAAACAATGTAAAATCAGCACGAATGAAAATGTTGTTATTGTAAGTCGCTAACACGGATAGTGTCGTCCATATTATGCATTTATCAATAGTTGCCAGAGATGCCACGTTCGGAATTTGAACCCGGGAACTGTTGGTATATTCTTGTCATAATTCTACGGCACCGAAATCAGGAATAATTTTAAAAATTCAGTTATTTACTAATGCAAGTTCCTATAAAAACTTTTCTCAAAATTCTGTTCCAAATATTATTATCATAATCAAGGTTGCGGTCTTGATACAGGCACCTGACCCATTAATTACTTACATATGTAAGTATAAACTAAGAAGTGTATAGTGTAGAAAAGGCAATTCATCCAGTAGATCGGTTTAGTCCTTATTGGGAACTCATCATGTACTGGTCAGAATTTGGCGCGGAAAGGGCTCGAACATGGTCACGTTTACTTTGGAATCTGGTACTCTAACCACAGAGACACCCTGTCGCCCATAACACTAAACGCAATTTATAGTTATAGACTAACTAATGTAACTTGGTTAGTCTATTTTTCCTTTAGGTGGAGCTCATATGGCATCCATTTAGGCCCAAAGTTTCAGCTAGCCATCTCAAATCTGTCATTACAGAACATACACAACACTACATAAGGAAGTGGTATTGAAATGAACATTTATATAATTAAACGACAATTTACTGCGCGGACGGTGATAACAATTATTATAATCAAGGTTGCTGTCTTGATTTAAGCAACTGACACAATAATTACTTACAAATGTGGGTATAAACCAAGGACAAATAGACTCACCAAGCTACATTAATTAGTAAATAACTGTAAAATTTGTGTAGTATAGTATGCGGCAGAGTGGCTCAGTGGCTAGAGCACCAGATTCCTTACCAGATGTGCCCAGGTTCGAGACCTGTCGGCGGTATATTCTGGCCAGTGCATGATGAGTTCCCAATAAAGACGAAACCGGTCTACTGGATGAATTGCCTTTTTTGCACTATACAATTCTTAGTTTAAACTGACAAATAATGGTTCAGGTGCTTATATCAAGATCGCAAACTTGATTATATTATTTTTTATCACCAACTTCGCAACCAATGGTCGTTTAATTATATGTGTTCCAACTATCCATCTATGTTTATTGAATTTATGGAATATGCTACCGGCTACATTGATATCCAATCAAGCAGGCAACCAAGATTTGAAAATCAATATGATATTGAGATAAAACAATTTGCTGCAAGATAAATGAAATGTAATTCATTTTCGCGAATGAATCTGTATTAGGCACTATTCGGTAGTTGCCAAATGCAGCGCAGCTATATTGAATTTTGCAGTTATTGGTATTTCAAATAACTTTCTTTGATACTGATTCAGCATAATGTTTGCTACACATAATTACATATCATATTAAATCGTTTTGGTCAGTCTTTCAACATTATATATATATATATATATATATATATATATATATATATATATATATATATATATATATATATATAGATTTATTATCGCGCATCCAATTATAACAGTCCATTTCACGTAATCAATCCCATTTTAATTATCAAAAGCGTAAAGAAGTTTTCAGATTTTGTCTTGAAAAGATTGAAAAAATGACAAAGTGATCGTTGCTTTGTTTGCATGAGTTCCGCCTTTTTTAGTAATTTATAACAAAGATTCTGATTTGTATTTGTTGCGAGCATCTTTTATGCACTGAGCGTCACAGGCCCATGGAAATTTGAATTCATTTTAATCATAGTATACATTGGTCTGTAAAAAGTATAATGTGATTAGCACAATTCTCAAATGTATCGACAGCAATTGAGCGAAAATATTACTAACGAATACAGAATAGTGGGAAAAACAATATTTATTAATGTATGATATTTCATGGATTAGGTTTCTTTTTTCTCATATTTTATTAAATGGTGAATTTACTTCCAATCGTGGAATGTATATATATATATATATATATATATATATATATATATATATATATATATATACAAGCGTGTGCTGTTTGGCACATAATAAGAACGCTAACTGCACAAATGTTTATGTTCAATCTTTGAATTTTTCAAAATAAATGAATTTTTAATTTCAAAATTTATAAAATTATATATTGGTGTACGTTCGCGAATTTATGATTGAATCGGAATTTTGTTTAATAATAATAAAATAATAATATTAAATAATAATAATAATAGTTGTAATAATAATAATAAAAATAATAATTATTATAATAAAAACCATAACAATAATATATAATAGTTATTATATTTATTATTATTATTATTATTATTTTATTTTTTAAATTATTATTATTAATATTATTATTATTATTATTATTATTATTATTATTATTATTATTATTATTATTATTATTGTTATTATTATTATTCTTCTTCTTCTTCTTCTTCTTATTATTATTATTATTATTATTATTATTATTATTATTATTATTATTATTATTATTATTATTATTATTATTATTATTATTATTATTATATTAAGTTGTACCTTGAGGATATCTTTGAATAATTATTTTGTTTTTTATAAGTAATCTATCCCAAGTCTTATTTGTTGAAATTTAAAAGATTTTTTTAATATCATGCATAATATATGCATTGAATTTTCAACATCAGAGACATATTTACAAAAACAATTTGCACTATCTAATTGGTTAATCGAATTTAAACATATTTTTAACAGTCATCAAAATTTTACATTTAATTCGTTCTAAGGCATCGTTTCATTTCCATTATTTTTTTCGACTTCAATCAGTTTTCAGGAAAAATATTAGTTCTAAAATGCAATATGCATTAACTAAGATGACCCGTCTATATTTATTCAGATGGAACTTTTTAAATATTTTAACGTGTCTAAAGCAAATTAAAATTCAAAATAACGCTGTAAAATTTTAACTAATATTGAATATTCAAAATTAATTCAAGAACAATACATTTTTAGCAAATTTTTTAGAACAACCGTTTGTAATTAATTTGCAAATTTTACTTTTTTAGTCCATATAAGATCTGTATCTTATACGCTTAAATTATTCCATTCTTCATCTATGTAATACTTTCTAGACTTGGAAAATTCGATGAATTTAATGAAATGAATGTTTTAAATTTGCAAAATTCGAATCATAATTACTAATGATTACTTAATTAAATTGCAATTAAAATTTAAAAACTTACTTGAGGGTACAGCGTAACAAATGAATATTAAAATCAATGCTGTAAGACGATTAAGCATCGCCTGACGTCCCACGCCGTAATTTAATTCCATTTTGTCTGCAGTACTTTAAGGAAAAAAACAAATTTTAGTTTTACTTAATGGAAAAACTTATTTAAAAAATATTCAAGCACATATATTTGTGCTCGTTATAAATCAATTTTTGTACGCGCAACGTCTCTGTATTGAGCTAATAAAGGCATTATGCATTGAATTTAGTTATGGACATGTAAATTTATTGACATTATAGTTTTGTGGTAAAATACGACATAAATGGATGCAATTTCCTTTAAGTGCATTTTAAACTTACTATGAAAACGTTAACTTATGTAAAGGAAGGACATATATACACATGTTTTCATTTAAAATAGTGAGAAACTTCAAAAGTAATATATTAATGGTTTATACACCAGCGAGAATGAATGTTATTTTATATAAAATGAAATGTAACAAAATTACGTAAGTTAAATTTGACATTTACCATTCATCGTAAATTAGTGAAAACATGGGCGCTTCTAACACAATCCCATGAAAACTAGATGAAAGTGGATTTTGTAAATAACAGGTATTTCGAAAGTACAAAGATCTAATTCTAAAACTGTTGTTAAAAATTAACATTTATCTCTATTTGAAATTTCTTGCGTGTTATTTTTTTTAATTTAGTCATGTCATTATGAAAATAATTCTCATTTCCTGGACATCAGTTATTCTTTTTATATAACAATTTTATCTACCTTAAATAGACTCCATAAGTTGTATTTGAATGGTATACATACAGAATTTCCATGCAGTAAAACTATGCAGATCCCTCCACAAATAAATAAATTGAACAACCAATCAATTTTTGATTATGCAGTTAGCGGTATTAATTATTACAATAGAGTTTGCGACATTGTTATAAAGACAAATTACATTTATTTTAACCAGTCGCATTACATGAGAAAATTACCGCCAATATAATCTCTGTTTAAAATAAATTATTATTAGTGATTTGAGCGATTTCGCAAACTTTGTTTGGAGAATTTTTATCTTTCCTCGCGCAATCAATGTTTATTTTTTTGTTTAACTTATATATATTTGGCGAAATATGCATAAAATTATTGTTCGTCACTGCATGGATATTATGCACCTGACATTACCATTCGAAAAATGCCGTATGGAAACTTGATTTAAACAAGTCTTATCACTAATGAATCAATCGATGATTGTTTCGTTTTAAAAGTATTTAATGCTTCTACTCATCGGAAGATTGGTTTAAATGATAAGCTACATACAATAATATATTATAAAACAAATAAGTAAAAATTATTAGACAATTATATCCTCGTTTATGGATGGAAGTTGTAGTCTGCAAATAATATTTGACGATACATATCATCAGAGTTCAGGAATCACTATTTCATATGCTATTTTGCCGTATAATGTCTATTTTTCTCTTAAAGACAATGGTAAATGAGTGTGTGTCAATGATAGGAAACGAATTTTGATATGAACTTAATTTTAAATTTTTATTTCTTTCAATATGATTCTAAATGCCTACGTTAAATTTATGGATACGTGACATAGAAAACAAATTTTTGTCTATTAAAAAGACAGACATACTAACATCAGATACGAGATTATATATTCCGTACTCGGCATTAACGCGAGAAGAAAACATGACTGCTGTTAAATTATGACAACATAGATATTACTGAATGCAAAAACGTTATGAATCATATGAAAGAGAACCATGTCTCGAGTCTGAAAACATGTCATTTAAAAATTGCAATTTGATTCGATTACGTTTGTGGACGCTTGCCTGTTTGTTGGCTACAATATTGGTGTTTAAACTGCTATATTTAAACAAAATTTCACTAACATGTAATACTAGTATTTCAAATACAATTTATAATTGAAACTGAACAGTAATACCCTAAATTTACGAATCATTCATCAATTGTTTAACTGAACCGCTTCAAACCTATTATTAATTTGCGCGAAACTCGTGAAAATGCACAGGATAAATTTATTACCGTCATGACTAAAGGTTTTCGAAACCAGAGTGTACTAAAATGCCTTAACACGTTTCTTGTCCACAAAAACAACAATCATATTATCCTTTATTGCGATATTACGAAGTTTCGATTCCTCTAGTGATTTTGCCTAGTAAGGTAGGCAATAAATAAAAAGACGCAAATATATGTGTATTTGATAAAGATTTGTGTATGTTCTAAGATTGGTTTCTACTTTAAATTTACGGTTAATTATTTTCATTAAGGTTGCTAGTATTCATTGAGCGGATGTTATATCATTAACCTGAATGAAAATTTTATTTATCTCAAGTTTTAAAGAAATGCAATTGTTGCAAATTATATGCCTTGAATTTCATTCTATTCCTTAAAAACCAAAATTAATTTATTCAAACAAAATGCGAAAAATAGCAAACAGGCGCTTTAATGTCCCATTTTAGTATAAGAGGCATTTTTGGTATTTCTATTTATTTTATTTTCCAAGCTTATGAGCGAGGGCAAAACTTAAAAAATCAAAATATTATCGAAATTGGATGATTTGTGTGATGCCCAATTATCCTACTTAAATATCTACTAATAAATTCAGAAACAAAAAAGATCAAAATTTATAATTTTCCTGAATGATTTCTACGAATTCTTTCATGCAAGAGGGTTTCATTGGAAAATGTCTATCGTTTGAGTTTTACACTGAGATTAAGTTAGATTAATAAAATGAGTTTGTAAGTACCATTTTCACTAATAAATATGGTTGACATCGGTCTAAATAATTTGAAATTATTTACTTATACGTTATAATATATTATCAAATAAAATAATAATGAATAAGATTTCATCGAAGAAACTTAATTTAACTATAAATGCTAAAATAATAATGAGAATAAAGTTTCAAACGTTTCCAAATTTACATACGTATCAATTTCTGCTTGAAGACACTACCTGGTGTTGTGTGACTGTCGATTAGATTCTTATTTCGAAACTCAACGTAAATATGCAGAGTATTTGGATATAAATAGATCCTATACTAAAATTCTGCTGACACAAGCACAATTTTTATCTATACTTTAGAGTGAGAAACCTGGCTAATAGGTGTTGCTATAAAAATTTTATGAGCAATATATAATCAGCGTTCTTTAAAACAATTCTGATGATAATTGTATGTACATTGATGGATAAGTTTATACAATTATGTATACAACGTCAAATATGAAATCGAAAGGTTATTTTGTATCTCGAAATTGTTGCGAATGCAACAATTGATGGCCGCCTCTCATTAATACAAGATTTAGATAGAGACTAATCTGCTTAGGTTACTAAGCAAAAGGAAACTAAAGCACTAACTATTAGGCAGATAAGCTCTTTGAATTTTCCGTGAATATCCGAGGAATGTGTGGTATACCCTTAAGCAGACAGACTAAATGCTTATGAAAAGTACTTATCGGATGAATCTGCTAGCAAATTTAATTAAAATTCAAAGATTTAACATGGTTTAAATAGACAATTGATAGCTTATCTAACCAAAGTCTTGATTGTGAATTAGCAAAGAAAATTTATCAGTTGTGGATGCTATAATGAACACAACGTTGCTCATTTTTTGTGCAATGTTAATTATGTATTAACGTGTTTTTATTTTTTAGATGATTTCTATCGCTGTAGGTTGACAAACACCATCCAGCTATAGCGGCTAATTTTCAAGTATCGTTGAACGAAGTTCACTTTATCAGACCAAACTTTCTCTTTACGTCTTAATAGAATGATCTCGTTGCATTTATACCCAATAAAATGTAAATTTGAACCAATTCTTTTGTTTCCCGTAAGAAGAGTATAGCTGTATCCTGATATTAACCTGTAAGACAAACTAGAGCTCGTTGGTTACAAGGCCAAAAGCGTAGAATTATACGGGAGACGCAAAGAATAAGTTGCTGTAACTTTGATAAAATATTTTGTAGTAAAACAAAAAAAATATTTTTAACAACTTTGGATATAAACTAAAAATAGCTTTCTGTATCGCTCTGAAAATAAATTTTTGTATGATATGCATTTGTGCATACTTAATTTTAGGACTTTGCATTCTTAAATTCTTAGACTGAGGATGAATATATCTGGACTTAAAACTGATATAAAATATTTACATCGTCAAATGCAAACATATCACATAAATAACATCAAAATGAATATCTTACAGAAAACATAATTTCTAAAATCTTTTAGAATTTACATTGAGATTAATAAAGCTATAAATAATTAATAGAGTTTGTATTCAAAACAGGTTTACAGAACATTGTATGAAAACAAATTTTCATATTGCTAGGTAACAACTAATTAACACTGTTTATTTCAAATAAAATGTTTGATACAATTGTAAAATTATGATAGAATAAATTGCAATTGCTAAACTAACATGCACAATTGCAACAATTTCGCGCGAATATAATTTTTCATTTTATATTAAATTCAAGGAAAATATGTTGCGAATAATTTCTCTAGCAATATGCAATTCATTTTCGTTTCCTTCCTATAAATCCCGCTGAAATCGCGGTGGTTTGCAATTTGTCATCTGCAAATATTATGTTCGGATATTTATAAACTTTGTTACCTATTCTAAGAGTGCTTAATAGAGTTTTATATATATATATTACTCACTGAATAGCGATTACATTTGTATCTAAGCTGTATCATCATACATATCCTTTTTGCTTGAGATTGGCTTTACTGTTCTTGTGGTTGTCTTTACCTCATTGTTATTTTTCAAAATATTTTGCAATATTTGTATAGCATCGCTAGTTTTTAGCAAAGTAATCATATAAGACATAAACTGAGACGGCGCATTTATTGTGTCATTTAACTTACGGTATGACTTTGCATTCTGTATATTTTTCTTTCTACAACATTTCTTCCTACATGAATATAAATGCGTCAACTAAATGCATAACGTGAATCTGATGAATTTTGCACTCCAAAGTGAACTGAATATCATGGTCCATGCTATTAAATGATTCTTGTCTGTCATTAATAATAATGAAGGGATCATCGGCCTACCCCATATTTTGATGTTAGTTTTCTTAAATCAAAAATTTCCGTTTTGCTTTTTTCTGATAGAATGGATTGCTAAGCGATATTACATCAACTTACTTGGCATATTTATATTGAAAACTTGAACGCACTATGTGTGAATAATTTTATGACCGTTTGTAACACTGGGATATGTGGTGCAGTTATTATGAATATATTTGCATATAAAAACCATTGTTTAGACAAAAGTCGTGTTTGTAGACAAATATTCATCATCAAAAGTTTTAATAGCTTATCTTTAACATTAAACGATATTTATTTCTCCATGATAAGAGGTGTAACGAGAAGGAAATTTTGAGGACTTAATTTTAAATCTACTTAGGATTATGTAAGATTACCTGGCCATTTGTGTTGTTGATTTTTTTAATGATTGACATACATTTTCCTAATAGACAACTACCTATTTGCTCGATCTACATGTAGTATCAAAACCTAGCCATATATTGTGGCTACGTGAGCGCTGGTTGAGTCTGTTTAAATATGTTCACACAAGATTTTATGAACTTTAATAGAAGTCGTATCATCTTTTATTTTGTGCGTTTAATCAATGCCAAAAGGTAGGATTTTTTGCATACTATTTACTATTTAAACTTAAATTAAATTAATCAAACAGAAGGATATTATAGTTAATATATTGCAGCTAGTCTACACTGATTGTTTTTGGCTAATTTATGCAGGATGCATTGGTTATATATATTCTTTAATTTAAAATATATTAAATAGATTAAGAAATATTGAATTAAGTTAAAATGAAGATTCAACAACTGTACGAAAAAGCATAATTTGCAATTTATAGAGAAATTGAAGAAGTGTCAATTTAAATTTATCTTTCGGCAAACCGGATATCTTTGTACAAAACAAAAGCAATTTGCACCTTCAAGCATTATATGACGGGGCTATTTAAACGGGCATTCCTATTTGATTATAGTACCAAGTTTCTATCAAATAAAATTATGCTTTTATATTGTCTTCTATCAACTACCAACAGTGATAACTGTGTTGGAACTCATGCACGAAGTGTCACTAGTTAGCGAATAGTTATCTAAAAACCGCTGGATTTTGAATCGCCCCATTTATTTGAATTTTTATTTGATGAACAAGAAATCAGAAGGAAGTTGATTGTAACTATCAACTAAAAATAGTGATACACCAGTATAGTTCAGCATTCAAACTTTGGAAGAAGCTCAACTTCTTTTGGTGCCAAAATGATCCACGTATATGCAGAAAACTGACTGACACTCGTCGAGGAATGAATGCGATTTACATTATTTATTGCCATAATATTGGTCCAAACTGTATTCATGTCTGGGTCAAAAGGTCACATTTCCGCCAATTCGTTTCGTTGAACAAACGATGCTTAATACTATTTGTCGGAAACCACAGTGTATGCGAAGGCTTTAATAATAGACGTGGTGTCCAAGCACTGAAGGAACTACGAAAAGCATCACATTGGTTTTTAAATGACAGCATCTGAATTCGAGGTAAACACCTCGCAAGTCATCAACCCCAGTCTATATACGGTGGAAATGGTGGACGCGGAGCGATCACCAGTCATCGTCCAACAATCCGAGGTTAAACAGGTCATTGAATAAAATTGAAGTTTCATCATCAAAGCAGGCAATAGACTTGTCGCGAAATACACGTAATTTCCTCTATCAGGGATGAGCCGAATTTTGGCGAAAAACTTTAGTAGACAAGATATACAAACTCAGATACTTTTTAATTAAGAACAATTAACTCAATGTAGTTTGCTTATAGAATAATAATTATTAAAATTAACTCTTTTTAAATAAGTTAGGCTTATCACTGTTGCCATTTATATCTAGTGAATAAATGTTATTTTTTCTATAATTAAGTTATTAATAAAATAAACATTTTATAAAAAAAGAATTGAGAATATTTTAATAGTAACAGTTTGACCAGCATAAACTTAGAGATTTTGCTTAGTTCTAAGGGCTCGACTAGTTATATTTCATTTATTTTTGAAATTAATGATTAATGGTCAAAATAGTAGATATAATTAAGGTATGGCATTGTTGCCTCTAAGAAATTGCATGATATGCATGTTATAAGGCGATTTTGGGGTGGCCGATCATAATTTAGCTTTCAGTAAACAATTCGAATTTCTGACTTCAAATTTGGTATAACGTGTTTATTTAATCTGGCTTTATAATGCAATTCTTAATCTATGTTCCCGAATGTAAAGATTTATTTGTTTTGCATAAGATGTATTCTGTAATTTTAAGCGGAGAAACCATGGGAGAACTCGTGCAGAAATTGGCATTGATGTGTAGTGGGATTGCACAATTTCGTTTCCACAACTTTACATCGTTGAGAATATTTATTCTTTAACAATCAAATAAAGAATTTTCTAACAGATCATTGGGAATATCACCTGTATTTTAGTGTCTCACAAGATTATGTAAAAAAATACAGTTTGATCCATGTTTGTTACAATAAATGTTCTTATTTGTTGGCTGAAAATTATTTGTATGCATAGAAATTTGTTAAACCTCTGTAAAGCCGAATTATATTATATTTTCACTACAATCTATAACTTTGTAAAGCTACTATCCATAAGGATAACCTCATTTACGCCAAGTTCGGGATAATCTGAGTGTGACAACGCGCTTAAGGTCTGCTGTTATCTTGATGTAAAATTCAGATTGATGATCTAGTCTTATTATCAATTTCTGACAGCACACTGATCAGATATTTTATGTTTACAGAATTAAAATCATCATACATGGTAACAAATGACGTATTTGCAAGTATGAAATAGGTGTTGCGAACCCAGAAACAAATTAGTTCAGTTGTGACCAGAAGGATAAACCAAAGACAGCATGAACGTGGAAAGTGGTTTGCATGTTCATCTCGTTTCGTAAGCCTCAGTACTATGCTCTTTAACCACTATATTTGAGGAGGAAATGATAATGGATGATACAACTAACAAACTCTAAGTAGTAGCTAACTTTATATAAAGTACGACAATATGACTTCAAGCTAACCACTCTATATTATATATATATATATATATATATATATATATATATATATATATATATACCGAGTCTGTAATGGATAATAATCTATGGTTAGTTAGAAACCGATACCAACATAATTGTACCGAAAAGGTACATGGTAATAACACTATGGTTTCCAAGTCAGTACATGTTGCCAACATGATGCATATAAATTTATGCTATAGTTCACCGAAATTGAGAATTCCATCTATTTCTGAACACCTCTTACTTCAGTAAATCCATACACTCTGGCATTGATCGATATTATTAATCACATTTCGCGGTAAGCATGACATCATTGAATTCAATATATAACAGTTAAATACTGTTCGTTGCGGAGAACTAATATATATGCAAGTATGTATTAGGTGTTGCGAACCTAGTAATAATTTAGTTCAGTTGTGACTAGAAGGATAAACCGAAGACAGCATGAACGGAAAGTATAATCTCATGCACATTCGGTTCCTACTGATGAGTCGCCAGTAAGCACGAAACGAATGTGCATGAGATTATACTTTCCGTTCATGCTGCCTTTTGTTTATCCTTCTGGTCACAACTGAACTAATTTGTTACTGGGTTCGCAACACCTAATACATATTTGCATATATATTTGTTCTCCGAAACAAAAAAGAGTATTTAACTGACGTATTTATTTAACTTGATAGTATGAAAATTGGTTAGGCCCGCTTCAATCAAAACTGCAGCCAACAAGTCTAGCCTGTAACGTGATATTACACGGAAAGGAGAATACCTTTTCTGACCTTCTGAAAGATATTTTTCTGCACTTGAAGGCCAAAATTTATATAAAATTTCAACTAATGTAAGTTGTTAACCAAGCACAACTAGAGAGGGCTTACCCAATTTGGACAAAGGACGAGAAATGAAACCCAGCACACACAAACAATAAAAATTCACAAAAGGATTTTAAAACGTTTGCTACAGGAAATATTATAATTCTTTTGAAATAGGAGCCTAAATATATTTAATTTTACCCTTCCTATGTTCAAAAACAAAGAGAAATTTTATCACATACAAGAAACGCTTCTCCTCAAGTATCTACTAATGAACATATAGTTATATATAAATTCGAAGGCAAAATAAGATAGAAATACGTAAACATAGAGAGAGTGCGATAAAACGGAAGCCAATCAATTATATGCGTCACATCCAGTTCAAGCTCAATGCTTGAACATGCTTCTTCTGCTTGCATAAATCCGACTGCAATTTGTTTATCCATAAGGCTTCGAATTTGGT
Source organism: Eudiplozoon nipponicum (assembly GCA_029291075.1). NCBI lineage: Eukaryota > Metazoa > Platyhelminthes > Monogenea > Mazocraeidea > Diplozoidae > Eudiplozoon > Eudiplozoon nipponicum. Next base: position 148,792 of record JAQBSW010000763.1, on the reverse strand, counting down.
TAGCTCCCTTTTGTTATTGCATTTAGCAATTATTTTGAATACTACTTCTGGAAAACATATGTGTGATGTTTCGACAATGTTTTGCGCAATTGCAGACGTGTATTCACCATTTTATTTAAAACGCTTTTAAGTAACTATGTTCTCTCATTCGAATAAGTAACCGTCTGGTCGATCGGCCTATGTAAGTTGATCGACAACTTGCGCATGTATATTGGTAAATAATATTTGATATCGACATTAACGGCTGTTTCTCTTTGATTGCTGGTAAAGGCAAGTGTGTTACCTTAAATAACACTCGTAGTTTAGCTGCATTAAATTTGCGTGTTAATGCTGCTTCAACTTTCTTTTGTGCCATTCGGGAAACTGCATCCCCCTTAAATGAGATGTTCAGGTAGTCTATTTTCTTTTCTCACCCGTAATAAGTCTGTTTCTGCTTAATTTCCCTTTTAATAATTGATTTATTTAATTGTCTAGGATAGCCATTAGACAATATATTATTATATTCGTTTTCTTTCAAATCTTGACTAACCAACCTGTCAATTATTTAAAAGCAGCCACGAACTGTTAATAAATTATATTGCAATGGCACAAAACTGCTGTAATGCAAATACTGTGCAGACCATGTTGGTTTATGGTAAAATGTTCTGTTTAATTTACCATTAGTTTCTTTTTTTAATAGTACATCTAGGAAAGGCAGACGATCATCTTTCTTATACTCTGACATAAAGCCGATATTCTTATGTGCTTTGTTGAAACTTCGATGCAGAGAAGAAAGAAACTAATGGTAAAGTAAACAGAGCAATTTACCATGGTCTGCACAGTATTTTGCATACGAAGCCTTATGGATAAACAAATTGCAGCCGGATTTATGCAAGCAGAAGAAGCACGTACAAGCATTGAGCTTGATGTGGATGCCTCGCATGCAATTTTTCACACTCTCTCTATATTAACATATTTTTATTTTGTTTTGCCTTCAAATTTATAAATAAAGATATGTTCATTAGTAGATACTTGAGGAGATAATGAGAAAGAAGCGTTTTTTGTATCTGGTAAAATTTCTTTTTGTTTTTGCACATAGGATGGGTAAAGTAAAATATTATAATATTTCTTTGTTACGAATAATATTCTTGCAAGTCAACAACCGTGGTTTCAATTTTAACAAAATTTATGATTCCATTTTTTCGGAGAAAATACTTCCTCCGCAAATTTTAATAAACAATAGTATCATAAATACAAGAAAGAGTCTTGTGCGATTGAAAATTTGCCAGCTGTTCTTTCAACTTTCTAATTAAACAACATGAACCTTTAGATAAATATTTTTGTGAAATATTGAATTTTAGAAATCAATTTTTCGTTGTATTACTAAGATAAGCACATTTTTTTAAATCGCTAAAATTCTAAATTTTGACAATGATATCACTGTTATTATGTACGTCACACCATCTTAAGCCACAAGGAACGACGCTTTTAAATCTGAATTGGAAGTGATTTACACGCGTAGCACTAAACGCGACTGACATAAAATTTTCGCAGTGTCAGGGCTTGCAATTGTTACAGATGGTGCATTGCTGACAATACTCTTTTATGTACCTCTGCAAGACCCTCCGGAGCATCCGGTTCCAAAACATTTCTGACAGTCTTTTGGCGCCAGGGTGACCCGTCGTTTCGTGTCAAAATTATAATTATTCTTTTCGCAAACACTTCGGCACATATCAATGCATTGCATGCCTACATTTTCCTATTAATATTACCGTATTCATGGAGAGCTTTACAATCTTCCTAAACACTGTATAACCACAGAGCTATTGACCCAACAAGCGCTAAGTGTTTTAAGCCTTCGGCAGTGCCCAAATGACTGATGTACTCAACGTATTTGCCGTTACCACCTGTGATGTATGGTCAGTTTATACCCAGAGCGTTTACCGATTCTCCGATGCCCAGCGATCGCAAACTCAGCAACACTTTATTGTTATTTACAATTTCAACTTGTATTGGATTATTTGGCACCAAAATATGCTCAATGTCTACTGAAATACCATGAAACTTTTTCAGTGTTGGCATGGAAGCATTTTGACTTATAGAACGTTAAATTTTACTGGTCTATTATCAGCCTGCATACCTGCGCCAATGCCGACGTCTGATGAGCATATAAGGAGAAATAGCTAACCATGCAAAACTCTAATACATTTTCTACCAGCATTCTGTGCCTGTAGTGTTCAATAAGTTGTTGCGTCAATTGTATCCAGTGCAACCGTCCCTTAGAACTAATTAAATGCGACAACGGTTTTGAAGACATGGCTGTGTGTGTAAAATTGTATCTGTAAAATTTTTAAATGCCATCCGATTGCCAATTTTGCTTCCTGGCGTCATGCCTTGATTGAACTTACGCCAGGTTAATATTTCCATTCACAGGCAAATATTACTTTGCGGAAATGATGTGACCGACAAACCTTACTATCAATCCAATGTTAATTTTTTTTAGTCAATGTGCAATCAAAACAGACACACCTGTCATTGTTATGCATGCGCGGGCTATTCTAACTCTCATGTGCTATATATTAAAGCAAAAATTGTGTATGCGTAAGATTTATTTACTGTTAAATCTGTCACAAGTTACTGCTTTATGAGCTTATAGACCATTGTAGCGTCTTGCAGACGTAATGTGCAACAAGTGAAATTATAATATAGTTGCTCTACCTACATAGCCAATTTCCATCGACCACCCTTTCGTACACTAGTTTGACAAAATAATTGATTGAGATGAAGCAGTAAAATCAAATTCTAAACAATAAATGAGAACATATCTGTTAACAAATGCACAGTACACTGGTCAGATGGCTTGATTGTATCTAACTGACAAAATTCCACAGTTTGTTGATTGGCTAAATTCGCATTTGTTGCATAGATCATAGACGCCCGCCAATCCCATGTCGACGGTTTGAAAGTGGCCACCTCAATCAGTTGCCGTCTGACTGTCATGTCTAATGGAACATTCTTCTACCGAGGTCCATAATGTGTGGTGGCTGATACCCATCGTAGAGCTATACCCATAATTCAAACAATGAGAGTATTAATCCCTTGCGCCTTGTACGTAATCTACGGCCTCTGTGTCGACAAGCATTTACTAATGGGAATACAATATATATATATATATATATATATATATATATATATATATATATATATATATATAAGGAAATCAGCTGTGCTTACAAAACTTCTCGTGTAGTACAAAGCTGACAGTGAAACTAGCATATCTGTCGCCACTATTAAAAAATGTGTACTCATGCATGTCTTCGTAATTCAAATGTCCTTTTTAACTCGTTCGACCCTTGAAAAAATTACGGGTAATATAATTAATAGGTATACACATATCTTGAACACCAAATAAAGCACCTATCATTTTCCATATCCAGCTACTTTCAAAAAATTTTTGCTGACGTGAGAACCACAAAGGTCATATCGTTAAAAATTTTATATTTTTGACGACAAGCTACATTGCATAAGCGCATTCTGTGAATTGATACTTGTAACTCAGTTAGTAGACATCTCCTAGTAATTTTCTATCGGGTGCAACTATTGCTAATGATTAACTTTCCAGATTAACTGTATATACTTCTAATCGCAAAAGGTGAACTTTAAAATCAGCACCTTTATGAATTTGAATATGTCCCTGGTGGTGATATTGTTCTCTGCCAATCTCATTAGCTGTCCATAGTATCGACTCTGAACTCTGAGAGTCCAGTGCAAAAAAATAAACCATATATGTTGTATTTGGTTTTGACTGGTTGTGAACGGTTTGCATCCACCCCATTTCGGTCAAGTTATCTAGCCACTGCGATAATTCTATAGATTTACATACAGTTTGTCTGTCGGCAATTTTACTCGCTATTGTAGGAAACCCATTTAATGGCAAGCTATTACCATTGATGCCTCTTTTTCCTGGTGCTGGAGGATACCAATCTCGTCAACTAATCCAACGAATTGGCCGGAATGATGAAAAAATGGACCTGAGTTATTGGCTTAGTTAATGGTTTGCTTAAATAATCCAGGCAAGGCGTCGATAAATATGGCAATAAATTATTCTGCCCGAGCAGCCGTTTTAATTGGTATTTCGTCTTGGAATGATTTGGTCACATACAATTTGCGTTAACATTCTAAGAAAGACTCTATGACATAATTAAATAACAAACTCGCCTCAACATGTAACGCCGCATCGTAGAAAGGAAAAAGTGGGCGGATTACTGTATCTATATTTAACTTGTCTCTAATTATTTTAAAATCTGATGCTTTTCGCTCCTTCCATAAAAGCTATCGGACATATATTTTGAATAAAAATTAATAAACTCACATCGTTTCCAATTCCTATTAATTATTATAAACTAATATAAAACCAGAGTAAAAGCATTTATTTTAGAATATAAAAGTTGGAGGTGTCGGGCAAGTAAACTAAATGACGCTGGGCTGTCCATTAGACAGTACAGCAGTCAAGGTATTCATGATCTACCTGGAAACATCAAATGTGCAACCGTTAATTGATATTACTGTCATAAGTGTAGGTGGCATGTCGAAGGGCTTCCATATTTATTAATTAAAACCTGGAATATTTGTACATTGTGCAACTTCATATTTAGTTCAGAAGAGTTTGCGAAAACAATCAGTTAAGCTTAAGACTACTGTACGACATTAATAGCGATATATTGAAGAAGAAAACTCACCGAAACCAAAATTGGACAGAAAAGAATATTTTAATTTACTACGCAATCTTAATTTTACACTTACATAAGTGCATTAACAAGAGCTTGCGATACACTTTTTTATCCCACAGGTGTCCAAAATTTTTTTGAAATCTGATATGTGTTATAAACAACAAACAAAGACAGCGGAGCCAAACCCAAAAGAAGGGCGGTACATATATTGGTACCATTATAAGTGGATGTGTAATATAAACTTTTTACGCCTAATAAAAATAAATGATATTGTTTTGTTTGATACAAACACCCGTTTTTTTACAAAAATGGCCTGTTAGACTTGGAGTATACACTCTGCAAATGTATAGCCTAATATCTTTTGTCTCAACCAGTGCAAAACATGTTTATTGAGATAAAAAGCTAGGTGTTCACTGATTTGTTGAATTTTTGACCATTGGAATAAAAAACCGTTCAATTTTTTCTGAAAATTTCCGATATATCTGAGCACACCAAATTTAAAATTGGATACTAATGGAGCCGTTTATTAAATATAACATCAACTTCAACATAAATTTCACGAATATGAGTAAAAAGTTATCAATTTACAATTATTGAATAGAAAAATTGGAATAATACCTGTGGGGGCGTGGTGTAAATTTTCGTGTGAGCTTTAGGTTTTGAGCTTTTTATTTTGCAATCTTCAAATGGTATCGAACAGTTTAAAAATATTTCAGATCGTAAATAAGAAAAAAACTCCTTTTAAACTGTTTTCTGAGTAGATATATTATTTCACTAGAAAATAACTTAATCTGCTCTAAATTTATTTTTCGAGTGTTTGCAAACTGTTACTCTTAATATCATGCACAAAAATATTTTCCTACGATTAATTAACAATTTATCGATAATTAAACCCAAATTATTTTGAACCATCTTGGCATTCATTTTACTCTATCTTTATCTTATTCAGATAAAATTCTAATTTTTTCAATAAAAGTTTATGTTGGCAATGAAATTACCATTTACATTCATCTCACTTGAGTGAAAGCTAGTTTCCAATAAATTCTGATCTATAACTTATTTGTCAATTTGTGTATAAATTCGCCTTTAATAATCTCAAAAACTAAATTGAATTTTATGTGGAATTTGTGCCATTTTCTTATGGAACAGGTTACCTTTTTACGCTTATTGTGAAATATTTATTATTGTGATAGCATGGAACGAGCTAACATACTGTTATGCACCTTTGCACAAAGGCCAAGCCAACATAAAAGATAGTTCACTACCTTTATTTTCTAGTCATGTTTTACAGTTACAACATAAACAAAGAATCTTCTTTGATTTGAAGCGAATTAATATCATGATGTTCCAGTTCTCAAAAGTGGGAACCAAACATTATTGTAAAATCTATTTTCATTAATTCACAAATATATTGATGTACATAAAAGCATGACTCATTCGATCAGAATAATTAATTTAAAAAAATAGATTATAAAAGTTAAGATAAATTTTGTCCTTTCTGGTATATTTGAACCAAAGGTCAAGAAAAAATTATTTGTTTTAGCCCGCAAAAGTGCGATAATCTGTCGAAAATATATACTAGTTCGTTTCACGTGGAAACTTCTTACCATCAATTTGGTGACCCTGAAACAAAAAATACGGAAGTTTTTAAAGGAGGAGCAACTGTTATTATATATACCTCTGGTTGTCATAAAAAATGAATTTTACAATGACAATGTTCATGACAAGGCAAATGAAAAACCTGCGTATAGTTTAAAAGACAAGTTTAAACTGATTAGAAAAATAATATTCAATACTAATAATTTAATATAGTGCTCGTGAGTAATCTCATATAAAGAAAAGTAATAAAAAAAGTGTGCCTGGTGCTTAGTAAATCCCTAAGAAAAATAACAAAAGTTGGCTCTCTATTAAAAATAAGTGGCACAAATTTATTGTCAATGAAAAGAATAATACACACAATTCTGTCATAGAAATTGAAACATGTATATAAATTATATTAGAAAATTTATAACTGTTTTGGGAATAGAATGTACGGATTTTGTTTATACTTATAAAGTCATAACTTTTCAAAGGGCATTAGATTCCTCGAATACGCTTTCAAATCTAAATTCAGAAAGACTGGAATGAGACAACATTATCATTTTACATATTTTGACATTAGTAGATGATTAGTTAATCAATTTTCGTCTAAGCAACAGTAATAAATCAAATGGACAATCCTACGAAGAATTTAGATGGCCAAACATTTTACTTGTCTGTAAATGGCACCTTTCCATAATTTTTCAGTCACAGCAATAAAACTTTTGGAATTTACCCCCGACATATAAAAGTTATAAAATGAAACACACGTCGATTGCGTGGATACGGTTAAGATTTATTTACTTCAGGTTTGCGGATTTGAAAAGAATATTAATCTTCTTTAATTAAACCAGAAATCTACACTGATGACTTACTGCCAGCCTTATTTTCCGAAGTGTTCCTAGCATTTGTGGCCGTCATTCGACTACAACTATAAACTGACCGTCAGTATCAAGCAGTATTGTATACGTAAGGTTTGAAATCTCAGAGACACGGCAATCATAACTTATTATATCAAATAATTTATACTTAGTATTATTACACAAGAAAATTAAATAACTTTTTACTGCGTTATATTGATACACACGGAAAAATAAATTATGATTGATTGAAAATAGAGATTGCTCAATTTTTTAACCGTGAGAATAGCATAAGATAGAGACGACGAGGAAGCTTCACTAGCATAAATTTAGTCATGTCAAGCGTATATTACTCTAATTATGATTGCTGATTATGTCAAGTACACACACTTGTTTTATTGAATTGCTATCAAGACGGCAACATTGAATATTATAATTGTTAACACCGCCCGCGCAACCAATTTTCGTTTCATTAAACATACAGTCAATATTTACTTAAAATCAGTGCCTATATGCCATTAGCAAAAATTGAAAAATCCAATACACAGAACTTCATTAATTATGTCCAGTCGTTATTTCCTTAAATGTACAATATAAACGAGATTTCTGTGGGTGGTTTCAGCATCTTTTAATTAAAATACATTTGACAAGCAATAAAATATTTTCCTATTTTGTCAGCTACCTGTCGCTTTTTTTTAAGACAGATTAGTGACGTAAGTTGCGATTGAGTGCATTTTATCATTATTGTTAGTCTGGTTAAATTAGACGGGTTTCGAGCTTTTATTAGGACCAAAAATTGGATTTCAACAATACCGGCTTACGTTATGTATCTTTATTTGAAAAGCGTATATACGACTAAGGAAGGCTGCATATATATCCTACCCTTCAATGCATAAAATTTGAGCGAAAAAGTCAGAATGTATACAAGTCTATTCGTGGTGACAGACAGTTCATGGATTCTTCTTCAAATCTGTATGAATTGCAATTAGATATTTTTCAGTTAGCTTACTCTCCTGCACTGATAATAAAATCAGGAAGGTGAAATGCGCCGAAGAGCTGGAGTGGCAATAATTTACCTATTTTTACGTATGTTTGATGAAAATCTGTCCACAAACACGATTTCCAAGAAATATATCACCAAACGGTTGTTCAGTGATTGCTTTATTTTATAACAATCAAACATATGGCGAATGCGGCATAATGGTATGTTTGTGATTGAATATACATTGCGCATTCAACAGTTCCAGTCGCGCAGATATATTTCGGACTGCTAGTGTTGAATGCCGCGTATCGGATAATGAATAGGTTTAATAATCGTTGCGATAAGACCATCGCAATTTAGTTTTCCATTGTAGTTTCACGACAGCATTGGAAGGTTGACACATGCCAGTATGCACTACTGACGGAAATTAAGCTCTGTCTAGCTTGTAGTTCTTATTATCTTAAGTTACGACGAGATTTCCGTCAACTACAAGAAATAAACCCAGTAATATTTTCATTTTAAATTTTGTCGCAACTTCAGACTTTGTAAATTTCTTTCGATATTACATGATTTGAGTTCAAGTAAATTTGAACCCGTTGTTACAAGTGCTTTCGATTTATCTTTCAAATACAACAAGCTACGGATAATAAAATTTCCTTTAAACTTAAATGTATATGATGGCTTCGGTTCCTTTCCACTTAAGTAGGAAGATTTATTTATTGAATTGAGTATTTAATATTGTTGCAAGCAGGGGTTTTCACAAGAATTAATGAATTTGATAAAGTTAGACCGAAGTTGATCTTTGACAATATTTCGTTAATATGTAAATAGTATTTTTATCATTTTTTATAAATTTAACCTCAACAATATTTGCGCATTTGTTTCGGAGTAAAACAATTTGAGCATTACATCAATGAAGCCGTGCGTCATATCCAAATATCAACTTTATTCGAAAAGATATTTTAACAAACTTTCCTCGAAGTAGATCTTCTTAGGTAAGGATTTTGACTAGACATGTAACCACTCATTCCTTAACTACCAATAAAATTGAACTAGCAGGATACTAGTATATTCAAGGATAGGTTAAAAAATAATATTAAGATTTTGTTATATATGAATAAAGATATTAAAAATTATACCTAAAACAATATGTAAATTGAAAATTATCTACAATACTAGTTTCGATCGCATTCAAAACTCTTCTATATTAGCCAATATTGTCCGAGTATTTCATCCCAAAAGTATTTGGTCAAGATTAAAATTTTATAATCGAACCAGCCAAACAGAAACAGCTACCAAAAGTGAAACCATGTGCCCTCTAAAGAAGACAATTTGAGAGGAAATGTATTTCGATGTTTCATCTACATGAAGCACTGACCGACAAGAAAGTCGAAGTCATAGTTAAAATTGCATGTTATTTGCTACATTACGTGTGAACAGGATGGCACTTATGACTCTGTTTGAAAGGCATTCCAAGTTAATTCCGCAGATACTGCAGTTCTAACTCTTTCTGAAGAAGTGGCAACGTGTCCTTAAAATCATCTGCAATATTAAGATGGTGCAGAAATCATTTTTTTTTAAATATCCCTCAAGCTTAACTTATTTTAATTTTCTTTTTCCAGATAACATGATGGCTGAATTTCAATTAATAAATAGGGATATCAAATTATATTGTTAGATTAGAAGCTGTACCAACGATGATGCACCTAAGCACATTGCTTTAAAATTCAGTGCTTAGTCGATTTCGATGATATATATATATATATATATATATATATATATATATATATATATATATATATATTTATAATGTCCATGCCTTTTTAATTTAACACAGTATATTTATAATTAGGAAGAAAGAACACATTAATAACAAAGTGGATAAAGGCCATTTATTTCGTGAATACTAATCATCTCTTATACAATCATACATATTTATACATTTTTGGTTTTCAATTGATTATGCTAGTGGTAACAAATCTGACTCGTTTTTACTTCTGTTTCTTGTTTTGGCTAGTTGGTAAGTGTGTATGCGTTTGTGTTTTTGTGTATGCGTGTTTGCATGTAAAGGTCATTCTCGCAGTATTGCAAAGTGATGTCTGAGATCTGGTCATTATTGTTTTGATGGCTTGAGAATTAACCATTTGTGCGCATTGTTCACTGTTACATGTACAAGTGCTATTTTTCCCAGTGTAGTTGATCGTTTCACCTTGTTGCGCAAATTTATAATTTCCTCATGGTAACAGCGCCAGTGTGGATTGCAGTGTTAAACGCTCATATTGTTTGCAAACTTCTCTCACCGTATGCGCCTCTGTTATTTCCACTTCAGATTGTTGCCAATCCGATTGTATGATTGTTGATTCTAGTCGAGAGCCTGTTTATTCTTGACTGGATACTAGTAGATTGTTGTTGAATTTTGTTATTCTTGGCCAGTCGATAAGAATATCATGTTGATGAAACTTTTGAATATTAAGGTCAGCAAGCACCTGACCTTAATATATATATATATATATATATATATATATATATATATATGGTTGTTGAATAGGTGCTATCTTCTACTTCTTTACTGCGGCTGACTCCTTTTGGAGGATAAGCCGGCTCCAGTTCATGGAGTTTCTTGGGAATTTGGTACAAGTGGTGTCCCCTCACCAGTGTGCAAATGTACATGTAGAGTTTTGTTACTGAGGTATTTTATTTGATCCAAACTGTTATTGAGTTTAAAATTAAAATCTAAATAGATCGGTTTCGAACGAGGATACAAAATTTGTCTAATCTGGTGGAAAGAGCATTGCAATGTGTGTTATTAGAACCCTGATGAAGGTACTATAAATTAAGTAATGTAACCAAATTTACTTTGAATATTAGAAATGGTGTGGAAACCTTCGGATTTAGGGCATGTATCAGCATCCAGCTACCAAGAAATCGAACTCAGCGCGTACTTTTAAATTAAGATAAAATGGATTATTGCAGAATTGAGAAAGGTAATCGACCACCCACAAAAGAAAATCGTGGATACGTGATGATATCTCTGCGCATCAAAGAACAACTTTCATTAAATCACCTAAGCCTTTATATTATTTAATTACCCATTGTTCGTCTGTTTTCCATCAAACACCGTTTAACTTCCGATAAACTTAAAAAATCCCGTTTGCCTATGATTGAGGAGTCATGTATTTTTGATTCCAAGATATATCTTTTGCATAATATGTCTACACAGGTAGACTAGAGCAAGTTGGCAAGTGTACTTCTACGTACGAAACTTAACCTCCGCGCATGGTACGTTAGTGATAATGCTTTTAATTTCAATTTAAACAGAGGATTTAATTCGCTGTAAATCCAAACCAAGCATCGTATAATGAACAAATGACAATTCATCCGGTAGACCTGTTTCATCCATATTAAGAAATCATTACGTGCTGTCCAGAATTTGCCACGGATAGTGCTCGAATCTAAGTACATTTGCTTCGTAACCCGTTGTTCTAATTACCGAGGCACCCCGCCGTACACCCCAAACAATTTTCACTTATATACCAACCAAAGTTTCTTGGCAATCCTATTCTTTATGTGGAGCCTATATAACATATCTTTAGCCCTATAGTTACCACAAACCATACACAATCGGACAGTATAGAACAAATACAGCGTTACATGGTCAAGCTCGATTATTCTTTTATATATATATATATACATATATATATACATATATATATATATGTATATATATATATATATAATTAAACTATCATTGGTTGCGTGGGCGGTGATAAAAATTACTTTAATCAGAAAAATAATCCAGTAGACCGGTTTCGTTCTTATTAATAACTCATCACGTTCTGCACAGAATTTTGCGCAAACAGGGCTTGAATCTGGGCACGTCCGCTTCGGAGTATGTTGCTGTAACCAGTGAGCCACCCTGACGCACACTATATACAAATTTTAGTTATATACTTTCTAAAGTTTCTTGGTTAGACTTTCGTTTGGGTGGAGTCTATATGGCATCGTTTAGTCCTAAATTTCCAACTATTATTGATCAGTCATCGCAATACATGTTAATGTGGTATGGACATGAGCATTGATATAATTTAAAGAACATTGGTCTCGGGCAGTGAGAACAATTACTTTAATCAAGGTCGTTCTAATATAATAAATTGTCACTGATATTAGGCCTCAAACCACAGCCTATGCGAGATTTCGTCGTATGGAAAAGCCACGTGCACAGAGAGTTAAAATCCCAATACATTTAAAATATATTTTGAAGCAAACATTTGGAAACATTATATTTGCTAAAAATTCATTGAAAACACAGGATTTTATAAGCAATCACAGATTTTTGTGAGAGGAGTTCTCCAAAAATTAAAAAATTGACACAAGAGGAAAATATTTACAAACTTAGATGCATAAAAATTATAACTAATCAATAAATCGGATACAATGAATTATTTTATTTTTAAAATTCTTTTAAGACTTTCGATTCTAGGATAATTTTATGTTATTTATTTAACTATTAAGTATAACTTTTATAATTGTTTTAAATGAATTAAACTAATATTCAATAAATTTCTTACTTTTGATTTTGACTTGCAGTTATACACATAGGACTAATAGTCCAAAACGTTTTGTCACGTTCTTCTCACAGGTATCGAACAATGAAGAACGGCTCTTTCTTACAGTTATCAAATATGTTTGCAACCAATCATGTTGGCTAATTTATAGTCGGCATAAACTATTTCACTGCGACTTACTCATCTGTAAGTACATTGCACTGTATTCTCAACAGATGCACAGATTAGATATTGTTAAACTATGCGATTAATTTACTCTAGTACAATTGAGATTCATTTTGTTTTGGTCAATAAACTGTGGCTTAGTTTACCTAGTTTCGACTCAGTAAATAGATTTGTTTGTTTAATGAAAACACAGGGTTATATGAGAAGCAAATGCTTCACGAATGAATTCATGAAATGCAGAAAACAAAAAGCGTTTAAGTATATAGCGAAAAATTTTAAATGTACAGAATGCAAACAAGATTTCCAATCCAGGCTTAATTCATCGAACTATTTATAGAAGTATTAGTTTTTCAGTTCATTATGACATATATTGCATATGCGACCATATGGAATCTGCGGAAATCATTCTCCGACGAGGCACACTACTATGTAAAATCACATATCTTTAAGCATTGAAGTATCTTAAACTTTAATTAAATGGGATTTACCTGACGAAGACAGACTTTCAAATATTCATGTTTATTATTAAATATTGTATAGCTATATAAAAAAACAATTAATTTATCCCTAATCTAGAATGAAGTTAATTTAGATTGAGCAAATTTTTTTGTATATTCAACATTGTGAACTGAACATTCGAATGAAAAATACGGTTTGACGCGCCGTAATTTTGTCTAAGATTTTGTTCTATTCAACTAAAACTTTGCTCGCTATAAATTGCATTTTAAAATAAAAACTTCAATTTATTTTAGGTGGTTGCTTATCAGACGGATTTTTAATTCAAACTAGGCAATATGAGAGGAAAGATATCGTTTCTTTCATTTATTCCATCAAAAATAATTGTCAGAGAGCAAAGTTCCTACCAAGAATAGAAACTACATTTAGTCACTCCTAGGTCGAATATTTAATCTTTTCAGAAGACATAAATAATCTGAATAATTTTTAAAATAAAAAACGAGGTAGCTTATTAGTTCATCCATGACCACAGAAAAATGGAACAATTAAAGGCATTAAATAGCGTAAGATGGAACTTATAAATCTTTATTCTTTTATAAATTCTGGAAGATTGTTCCGCATGAGTTTTACATAAATTGCCAAATGTTATTGGTTTAGAAGTACCGTATTGATGACCAGGATATAGAAACTGAACTGTGAAAGACAGAAATGGTTTATCCTTGAAACGCTTGCACGTTGTCAATGGGAAGGAAATGTTATGGTTAAGCATTTTAATTTCTCGTCGTTATATGTATTCCCTTTCAAAGACAACAATATATCTCATGAAGATATTAATTAGTTGAAATAACAAACCTTACCAGTTTCGACCACATAAACAAGAATTTCGTGAAACCAGTGATCTGCAAATTGTCGATAACATCAGTTACAGCAAAATAAGGTAAAGGACAAAGTCAGCAAAAATTTTGCATCTGGTATAGCTTGGTATAATTTTAATTAATTGAAGTAAAATAACGAGAAAATAAGTTCGTGCATATCAACTTCGGCTGCAATCTTACAAAAGTAATGACGATAAAGAAATAACATTTGGTAAATTCATTAGTATATTTTAATCAAAGCATAAAAATAAATTGTTATAAATGCACGATTTAATCATAACGAAAATGTTTCTAGCACCGGAGTCAACTATTTGGCGATTCTCCATTGCAAATCGAGATTGTTTAGTTAATGAATAGTATGACAAATATGGAGTGAATCCGTATTAGAAGAAAAATCCTCGGCTTTCGCTTAGTGTTTCGGAAGATTTCCACTACTTTAGGTATTGACATTTTTTAGTCTCATAATTTGACTGTAAATACTTGAAATAAGGCCCTCGTTATACTACTTGCAGGTGAATTTGGGATTATGAATTGGTGGCTATACGATTGTCTTGGACTTCTTGTCGCTGCCACTTTCGGCCTTCATACATCGGCGTGAGGCTAAGCTCTGACCAGGTGCATGAATTCATCCACAACTGACAATTTTTAAGTAATGTTTTACCAAGCGTTACAATGACACTCGAAATTTTCGATAGAAGACAATTTATTGACTCTACCTAGACTTAGGTGAGAATAAAAATTCCACCAGATTCGGTGCATCCATATTATTACATAAACAAAACGACTTATTTAAATTGTGTTAATGAACTTGATTTAACGGCAGGAGGTTGCAATTCACTGAAATGAGTATTTTTACAAGAAAAAAATCAATTGTAGAATGTGAAAAACTAATATCGGGTTATCGATGTAATTACTAATTTGGTTCTAAGCATATTTGTCATAATAAATCATTTAAAAAATCAATTAAAACTATGCTCATTTTTCAATTTGACATTTTAGGAAACTCGCGTTTGGTGGAATTGACGAATTTGTCTCAATGGGATAAATTGAAATTGCTTCCAGAGCATCATTATTAAAACATAAAACGTATATTTAATAATATGGATATTTTCTCGAAGAAGGGGCGTTAGATTAAGTCACGGTTAAAATAAATGTATGATAACGCAATGCCAGTAACTTCATTATCATGTTTACGGACAAATTTTATTTTCATTTGTCTTTATGAATCCAAGAAATCGCAAATTAAACTTTACCATTATACACGCGCAATTTTTCGATCACCTTACGTAGGCCGATCTACCAGGTATATTTAAAATCAAATGGATAATACACGTCTGCAAGCAGAAGACACAGGTACGGACATTGAGCTTCAATTTCATTTGATATACGCCTTTATTGATTGTTCCTTATTTTACACTTTCACCATGTATTTAAATTTTATACATTTCTTGGCCTTTCAATTTATAAATTAAGAAATTTTCATTTTTAGATGCTTGAGAATAGTAGAAGAAAGAAACGGTTCGAAGTCTGATGAAATTTATTTTTGTTTTTGCAGAATGAATTTTATTCAGCCTCGCAATCCAAAAGAAGCATTTAGAATCTAGATGGACTAGTGATGTTAAAATGAATTGCGCAACAAACGTCATTGTGAAAAGAACATTATTAACAGTGTATTTGTAAATTACGGTTCCCTGGAGATTTAGTGCGCAGTTTACGCAAGTATAATCTGCGGATCCATCAAAGAAATCTTACGAGGTTAACGTATTCCAGAGTTGAGCTGTTAAAAGAAGATGAAGTAGTGTTGCGTGCAAGAATCGTGTGTGTATCTTGTGTATTGGATGAAATAAGTCTTTAGAAAGAATGAGATTTCTGATGATTTTGCCAGCTGTTATGAAGAACGTCAAAACAAGGATATTGAAGAAATAATAAAATGATAAATATCCTTGAGTTTTATTTGATTTAATACCGACCGATATAGATAAACATGTGCTTAACTTATGAAAAAGACCAATTAATCAGCTAACAGGTAAGGTACATACGCGAAAAATTATAAAAATAAAATTAGCATGCAATGAATTGTTTCAATGAAGATGTGGACGAGTTGCAAAACTGTTACGCGAATGCACTACATTTTCTATTTCGGTCATGCCAAATTTGACGTGTTTTTGATGGGTCCCAACCAACATTAGACCCAAACTGCTTTGTGAACAACGGTTGCAGTTTTGTATAAATTTGAGTTTATTGTCATATAAAACGTACATATATATATATATATATATATATATATATATATATATACATACATTATTTTAGAATGGGAGCCTATATAAGATTCATAGTACCCTTTTCATAAGAAAAAATAAAATAAAATTTTACCGGATACAAAAACTGCTTCTTTCACATTTTCTTCTCAGATATCTTAAAATGATCATCTCTTACTATAAAAATTTAAAGGAAAAACAAAAAGAAAAATGTAAACATGAAATTGAGAAATAAGGAAACAACCAATCAATGGCGTCCGTCACCTCCAGTTTAAGCTCAATGCTGGAACATGCTTCCGCTTGCAGAAATCCGGCTGCAGTTTGTTTATCTAATGAGTTTCGTATGTGGCTATCTGTCTTGCGTTATTGCGTGTAGTAACTTTATTAAATGCTAACTCTGGAAAACATACGCGTAAGGTTTCAAAGATGTGTTGCTCAATTGCACACGTTTATTCATCAATTAATTTGAAACAGGCGTTTAATTTTCAATGTTCTCTCATTCGATTAGTTAACTGTCTGGTCGATCGGTCTACGTAAGTTGATCGACAACTTGCACATTTATTATTGGTAAATTGTATTTTATATCGACATTAACGCCTGTTTCCCCTTTATTTCTGGTAACGGTAAGTGTGTGACCTGCATACCCCCTAAATTGGGTGTTTATGTAAACTGCTTTCTTGTCTGGTCCGAAATACGTCTGTTTTTTGTCTACGATAGCCATTAGACGTTAAATTGTTAATTTCTTTATTATTTATTTATTAGTATTTTGAATCTTGAATAACCACTTTGACAATTATTGAAAAGCAGCCACGAACTTTTGATACATTATACTGAAACGGCACAAAATTGCTGCAGTACAAATATTGTACAGATCAGATTTGTTTATGGTAAATTATTCTATTTAATTTACCAGTATTCTCATGTGTATTTCTGTAAAATTGAAGCAATGATCGTGATTGCAACCTGTTCCTAAGGAAACGGAAAATATCACCCACGTTCCGTATATATCAAGCACATTTACTTATGTCACGCTTTAATGATGTGTTCTCTAGATGCCGTAGAAAACCTCAGCCAATACTGGAGATATAAGTCTCCCCATCGCCACACAATCATTCTGTTTATGAATTCTTCCATTAAAATGAAACCGCAAGTCTTTCGTGCATAAGAACATAAGTTTGCACAAAGTCTCACCTAACACCGGCGATGGTATTATGTCGTTTTCTACCGCTTTGTATGTAATGTCAATGGTTTATTCAATTGAAACATTTGTAAATAAAGACGTGACATCAAAATATTGATTTTAAAATTTACATCTCGAGTTTTCTTTACAAACTCAAACGAATCGGCAACCGAATACTTACCTAGTAAGTGTGTATTAGGTGTTGCGAAACTAGTAACAAATTAGTTCAGTTGTGACCAGAAGGATAAATCAAAGACAGAATGAACAGAAAGTATAATCTCACGCAAATTCGTTTGTGCTTAGATACTGAGTGTGTAGAGGATAAAAACACAATGGCTATTGAGTTAGTAACCGATACCAACATTATAGTACCGAAATGTACATGGTACTAACAATATAGTTGCCGAGTCGGTGCATGGTACCAACATGATGGATATCAATGTATGCTAAAGTTCACCGAAATTGAGAATTACAACTATTTCCGAACACCTGTTACGCCAGTAAATCCATACATTCTGGCCGTGAGCGATATCAATTAATATATTTCGTGGTAATAATTACACCATTAAATTCATTATATAAAATTTAAATACAGCTTGCTGCCGAGAAATAATATATATGCAAGAATGTATTAGGTATTGCGAACCTAGTAACAAATTAGTTCAGTTGTGACCTGAACGACAAATCAAAGACAGCATGAACGGAAGGTATAATCTTTTGCAGATTCGTTTCGTGCTTACTGGCGATTCATCAATAGGAGCCGGTATTATGTCCTTTAACCCCTATATATTTGGGTGAGGAATATGGGATAATAGGACGATACAATCTCCTAGACGAATGTGCAAACCTTCAGTAGTGAAGCTAACATTATATGAAGTCTCGACAATACGACTTCAACACTAACTCACTCTATATTATATATATATATACATATACATATATATATATATATATATATATATATATATATATATATATATATATACCGAGTCTGTAAAGGCTACTCACAATATGGCTATTGTTTAAGTAACCAATACCAACATTATTGTAACGAAAAGATACATGGTACTAAAACTATGGTTTCCAAGTCAGTACATGATACCAACAAGACGCATATCGATTTATGCTTTAGTTCACCGAAATGGAGAATTTCAATTATTATTATTATTATTATTATTATTATTATTATTATTATTATTATTATTATTTCTATTACTCCAGTAAATACATACATTCTGGCCTTGGTTGATATCATTTATCTTATTTCGCGGTAAGCACGGCATCATTGAATTCAATATATAGAACAGTTAAATACTGTTTGTTGCAGAGAACTAATATATATGCAAGTATGTATTAGATGTTGTGAACCTAGTAACAAATTAGTTCAGTTGTGACCAGAAGGATAAACCAAAGAGAGCATGAACGGAAAGTATAATCTCATGCAGATTCATTTCGTGCTTACTGGTGACTCATCAATAGGAGCCGGTATTACGTCCTTTAAACACTATATATTTGGGTGAGGAATGTGGGATAATAGGACAGTACAATCTCCTAGACGAATGTGTAAACCTACAATAATTAGCTAACATTATATAAAGTCTCAAAAATGCGACTGCCACGCTAACTCACACTATATAATATAGATAATAACACTATGGCTATTGTGTTAGTAACCGATATCAACATTATAGTACCATAAAAGAACATGGTTCTAATACTAGGGTTGCCGAGTTGGTACATGGTACCAAAATGATGGATATCAATATATGCTAAAGTTCACCGAAATTGAGAATAACAACTATTTCCCCAGTAAGCACGAAAAGAATGTGCATGAGATTATACTTCCTGTTTATGTTGTCTTTGGTTTATCCTTCTAGTCACAAGTGAACTAATTTGTTACTAAGTTCGCAACACCTAATTACCTAGTAGTTTTTGCAATGGTTAAAGTATACGCACTAACCATTTAGCAAATGCATGAAACGCATAATTTACCATTGAAAAAATTGGCCTCGAATGCTAAACCTTTTTGTTTGGTTTTGGTAATCCGTAAATTTTTGGTGCAGATGATCTAACTAGCTTGAGCGTCTGTGCAGTGGCCTCATAATTTAAATCGGCGTCCGTCATGATCTTCCTTTAATTTATTACCTTTCGTTCCATTATGTCTATTTAATTTGAATTAGCGTGTCCAATGACAATACAAAATTCACGCGTCTATACGATAAATCAGATGAAATAGACAAAGTGGAGCGCAAAGTAATAAATGAAATTGAAATCTTGAAAATGCCGGTTTAATTGATAAGGCCATTGGACAGATGTTCAAACCATTTGGGTCATCTATACCAAAAATGTACGGATAACCAAAGTTTATACTGTCATTTATATTAACATACATATTTTATTAAAAAATGTCATTATCATTAGTGAAAAGACAGGTCTAGTGGCTAAATAGAGTTTTAAAATGTGATAGTTATCACAGCCAAAGTTAACAGCGACAGAAATATCAAAACAATATTAGCGTTCATCATAGCAAACCACACACCCTGCGTTGTTAGCAAAGAACAAGATGATACGAAATTCGACACTCGGTGGGAAAAACCGGTCACATAACAGCCAACAATGCAAGCATATCGTTAAATCTCGATCCATCAATAAAAGAGTGACCAGATATCAGATATCTCTTTGCGATACAACGAGAAACACCCATACACGCACAGAGACACACACACAGATATTTTACGCGTATACTCTTACTAATCAGTTCAAACCAGGAATAGTAAAACCGAGTCCGGCTAGTTGCCACTCATATAATCAAATGAAAATCCACGATGTATATAAAAGAAAGATATTAATGTGATGCATAGCAATGTCGAAACAAATGGCCACTATCCACTTTGTTGTTAATGAACTTTCTTCTTAAAGAATATATATATATATATATATATATATATATATATATAAGTGTGTGTGTTTGCTTGTATTTGTCTTTTGTGTGGTGTGCGTGGGCCTTGTAGCAAATGCCGTAGGTTTAAAATTCAGAAAAGAAGTTACACAGAAAATATTAAATCTCAATCGTAATTAACTTTGCCCACAGTCTTCTACTTGGAAACAATTAACAACAGTTTGCATTGAATGCACGTCCACTTGAAAAGATATTTTTTGAATAAACTGAGAAACTGAAAAATTTACGTATTGCTTTAGCGTACTGTCATTGTCAACGTGAAATATTCTATGAATTACAGAGACAAATGTTGATTCACTTTTTCTAAAATTGAGTAGCATTTTACAAATATGCGATTAGTCATAGGATTATTCCCTGCTTAAAAAAGTTGTCGGTTGGTATAAACTTTTTCCATTTATTTCTTATTTACCTACTTATTGTTAAAAAAACATACCTAACGGTGACGTAATTTTCATTTACTTAAGAGTTTACATTTAATGAAAAACACAGCAGTAGTAATAAGTATAGAAGCAAATACAAATATGATTTGACGATTTTTTCTATAGACATCCACCTGTTAGATTTAATTCAGATATTTGAGAAACAAATCGTACCTTGAGGCATATATGTAATAAAGAGCAGGAACATAGAACATTGTTAAATAGGCCATTTTTTTCGACAAAACTCAACACGAAGGCAAATATATGTTTTATTATTAATCAATATTTGAAGGCATGGCCCATGAATTCGTAATGAACACATACAATATACAGCAAAAACAATAAGAACTAATAGTCGCCAGCTGTTATTCCAGGAAATATATACACTCTGTCTTTTATCGATATCAGTTATCACATTTCGCGGTAATCATGACATCATTGAATTAATTATATAACAGTTAGATAATGTTTGTTTCGCAAAACCTATATATATTATATATATATATATATATATATATATATATATATATATATATATGTATATATATATTTACCTTCCTGTTTGCAAAAACAAAAGAAATTTTATCAGATATATATATATATATATATATATATATATATATATATATATATATAATTGAATTATGTTATGATTACCTCGAAATTCGATATCGCTTTTCGATCGAGAACTGTGTTTAAAAATTGATAGGAATAACAATTTTTCTAAATTGATTGTAATTCTAAATTTGCGTGAATTTTAACGTCTCAAGAATATCGTTGCTCTGGTACGTGGTCCACGCTTGTTATTTTGAAAAACATTGTGATTTTACCATTTACGGAGCATTTGAACACCACAAAGTTTGTATCGTTAGCAGGATTTTCTTTATGTGAAAAAAAATTTTCAGATGGCGCCTTTTTCAAATTATGTAATTAAAATGCCTAAATTTGTAGGAAAATTTATAACATATTATGAACGTTGTAAGACGCCGCGGCTTCAAGTAAATGCCGTACGGCGTTACAATGCAGTGAGGTTCCAAGACGGCTGAGAATTAGTACTATTGTTGGACCTTATTAGGGCCGGATTTGCGTTCTCCGGATAATTCTGAGAAAGATAGATATTGTACAAATGTCTAGAAGTACTCCTAGACACTTCAGAGTGACTCTGGTTGACTTGCTGGTGCTCTTTTTGATGTGGCGTTGAAATTGGCGGCGAGAGAATGTGTGAAGTCTGAGAATTGTCTCGTTGAAGATCTGCCACAACACCGTGGTGACTGGCACATGTAGAGGTCAAATAAATGGGTGTTGCTCCATCTCACAAGTTGTGCAGCGACAGGATAGGCGTGATTAGGCGACTGTGCTTGTAGTCAAGTTAGAATATGGTGAAAATATGTCTTCTGTACTGTTTTTTTAAAATTTTAATTTGTGATAAAATTATGCATCCATAAACAAATTATTCCTCAATTTTAAACACTAAACAAGAATGAAACAATGCAGATTATATACAGTAAAAATGTTTAGACGTAAATAGAGAGAATATAATCAGATCTGCAGCCTTCAGTTGTTAAAGCCGTTACCATTGCTCTCAGAATTTCAGAACGAATCAGTTACAGATAAAATACGTTTCGACTTACACACAAAATATCAGTTCATATTTTTTTTATTAATCAATAAAATCTTCCTATTTTATCATTAAAAGTATTACCTAATACAAAAATCTTAATACTACAGAAAAATTGTATAATACAATATTTGAATATGTTAAGTACAACGTGTCGGTAAAAGATTATATCTTCGAATCAATAATAACGTATTGTTTTTAACACTGGAATATTAAATCTGAAATACATTCTCACACAGATTTCAATTTTGTGTTCTTAGACAAATAATATAAGAAGTCTATTAATTTCATTCTTATTTTACTACATCGATTTTAGTATTTGTATAATCAAAACAGTTACCGATGAGCCATAACTATAAGTTTTTATAAACTTTAATTGGAGACCTCCAGTCATTTCATCGGTATTTTGAAAAATAAACTTCCTCCTCTATTTGCTGCTAAAACAAGTGTAGTACAAATGATTTTTGAACGTCAAAAAAGGCTCTCTCACCTTGTTTTGCGAATATAGTCACATGTCTTCTTTTAATCCTCAACTTCAGATTTCATTCCTTATTAAGCTAATACTGCCCATGTTCATAAGCACCATGATACGTAGCAGACGTATCTAGGTTCCTAGTCCATATCTAATAATTATGCGTAGTATGCGGCAAGGTGGCTCAGTAGTAACAACAACAGAATTCTAAGCAGATCTGACCGTGTTTGAGGCCTGTCGTCGGCGAAATGTGGACAGTACGCGTATATTTCCAAGTAAAGACAAAGCATGTCTACTGGACAAATTGCCTCTTCTAAATTAAAATATGCTTATTTTATACTGATTAGTGTTCATGAATACAAGCGCTGGTGTTTATATAGCGATCGCAAATATGATTCAAGTAATTTTTATCAGCGCACGCGCAACCAATGTTCGTTATATTATATAAATTAGCAATTAAATACAACTTCCCAAAAAATAAGATTTTGTTGGAGGTTATTTATAACTTTACGTCTGAATAGATATCACCTATGTTAAATTTAAAGGACAGGAAAACAAGAAACTTTAGTTAGTTCATAACTGAATTTATTTTTGTAATGTACAGCTGATTAACTCTGTACTTAGAGAAACAGACAGCGAAGCGAACGTGCTCAGGTTAGAGCCCTGTCTTCAGAAAATTCTGGTCTTACAAATTGAGATCTCCAAAAGGGGGATAAATGTCTACCGGTCGAATTCCCATTCTAAATTATACAATGCTTAGTCTTTATTGACAAATTCATTTATATAGTGGGGCTGGTTTTTATCTCACGATTGTATACTTGGTTTAAATAATTTTATCAGCGCCCTAGTGAACAATTTTACTTATTTTGTAAAATTGTTTAATTTAATATCACCTTCCCAGGTAGCGTGACGCTTGACGGTCATGAAAAATTGGGACTGGCCAGTCGGTACTTTAAATCTAAAGATATTCCATAAAGGCAATTTCTGAAGGAAAGAAACTTTATTTAGTATATAGTTGCAAAACGTGTGTAACGTTTTTAAAAAAAATGATT
The DNA here is from genome assembly GCA_029291075.1 of Eudiplozoon nipponicum. NCBI lineage: Eukaryota > Metazoa > Platyhelminthes > Monogenea > Mazocraeidea > Diplozoidae > Eudiplozoon > Eudiplozoon nipponicum. Next base: position 124,641 of record JAQBSW010000763.1, on the reverse strand, counting down.
CATCGGCTGTCTTGAGAAACACGAGACCGCTGCGACCTCTCGTCATTAGACTTCACCAGCACACAAAGATAAATGATATATAAAGGTCATGACAATAGATAGAAAGTTCTATATCATGCGCGATTACGCATCAAATTTCCATCGATTCATAACTTAATTTTAGGCTATAATTGAATTTATTTAACAAAATAATTTAATCCGTCCAGCCGTTGAATATTTGTATAATCGGCAGGATTAAGATAATAAAGCAAAATTCACTGGATTTCTTTTTCAGACTATTTTATGTGTCTATTCTTTGAGAGAATCGACTTTAGATGAATTTACAGCTTGAATTAACATTGGCAAATTTAAATTCTTTTGTAAATTTTCGAGGTATTATCAGTGCTTGACTTTTATTAACACACTAAGCTCATAAATGTAGTTTACCATTTTAACAGTCAAATGCGACCATAACAATAGGATTTAAATAATATTTTTTTAAATTTTCTAAAATATTTTACAATTTCTTTTAATTCTATTCTACCAAACTTGATTAAGTTTAAATCAAACAACATAAGACCAAAAAAATTGTTTTGAATAAATTCACAATTTGATTTCATTACAGACATTATCTCTTGCCTCAGAAACATAACTAACTGTACTTCATTCAAATTATATGAATTATGAAATAAGTGTTGTTGATCGTAGGGTGCATTTCTGTCGAATTATTACTTTTGCGTAAAAAAGAAACACAAATAAATGCTCATTTGAACAAAACTATCGCTTCTAATTGTTTGTCAATTTTGCAGCTAAACATGGCGGCTTATCCCATTCATGTTGGTTGAATAAATATTTGCTTATAATTAATAATTAATTTACATATTTTGTTTTAGTTTTATAGAAATATTTCGTAGGCTAAAACGGATATGCCTAAATGCTAGCATACCCAGCCATATATGCACATATTCACAAATATTTTCCAATTTAATAAAATGTTGTTTAACTATACTTTGATCTACATTATTTTCGAGGTACGAATATAATCTTATGAAGGTATAGGCTAATTGTTGTAATTAATGTCAATATACTATGTGACTTTGCAATCAATAAACTGAAAAAATAAGCTCATACCTATTTTATTAATTATTTCGATTTTATTCATTTAGATCCGAGTTTCATTTTTATAAAGAAACTTATCACAAATATACATATCGGTAAGTATGTCTCTTAAACACTAGATATAAATCAACAACTGAACTAAACCGACAAATCACAACGAAAAAAAAGAAGGCCAGACAAAAAGAGCAAATAAAAGGAATAAAACACATTAATAACAAAGTGGATAACGGCTCTTTATTTCGTAAATACTTAACTTCACCTAACTATTTCTCACTTGTATATATCCTGGGTATTCATTTGTTTATGTTGTTAGCAAAAAATCTGACTTGGTTTTACTTCTATTTTTTGTTTCAGTTGATTAATAAGTGTGTATTCGTATGTGTCGATATGTGTGACTGCTTGCATGTAGAGGTCTTTCTTGTTGTATTGCAAAGTGATGTCTGAGATCGAGTCATTCTTGTATTGATGTATCGATAGTTAACCGATTTTTTACACTTTCGGCTGTTACGTGTAAGAAGTTTATTTTCCAGAGTGTAGTCTTTCGTTTCGCATAGTTCTTCAATTTTGTTCTGTCCACTTGGTAACAACGCAGGTGCGGACTGCAGTGTTAAATGCTAATACTTTTGAAACTTCTGTTTCTGTAAGTGCACCTGTTTTTTCCGATTATTTTTGTTGCCAATTCGATCGAATGTTTGTTAAGTCTGATAGAGGAGGTGTTTGGTCTTGCCTGAATAATTGTAATTTGTTGTTTGGTTTTGTGGTTCGTGTCCAGTGGATTAGAATATCATGTTGATAACTCTTTTAAATATCTAGGTCAGGTTTTTTCTGTTTTATAATGTAAAATGTAATAATTTTTCTGATTTAGTTTCATGTGCAATTGAGAAATTGGCAAATTGAGTTGGTACCCATTTTTCAATATATGATCGGAAAAAGCTGATATTCTTGACAATGCCAACAAATTCTGCATTGAAAGGTGCTGGATTCTGCTGATCAGTTGCTTCTTCGTATTTCCAATTTATGTGCTATTGCACATAAACGAGAATTTGTAGACTATGAATTATTTTGATAAAATTGGATATTCACCTTTGGCATTCAACTTCATGAGTCGTTTCGTGCTAAATGTGATATTAACTTGAACACTGGAAAGATTCTCCGGATTTATTCTATTTAGCCACCGTTCAATTATTGAAGACGGTACATCGCCTATAAATGGTACGTTTAGGAAATCCTGATTGACGGTATCCTCTCTATTTCTAATCTTACGTGGTTTGATGTGAACATCAATGAACCGCTCTGGGTAGTTGTTCATTAGTGAAATTTTTCTCAGGTAGCCCACTTCTTCCTTGATCTTGTGTTCACAGCAGATCTTCCTGTATTTGTTTGCTTGAAGTAAACACCAATCCCATTCTATTTAACCAGTCGTCGAACAACATAACAAAACTACCGTCAGCCCAACGCAATGACGCGTTTCGACCTTCCATGATCATCATCAGAGTACGACGACAAACTGACTATCGAGGATCAAACCGCATTGAATAGATATGGAAATCAAATTTAGATATGCGTCTCTCACCTCTAGCAGTCTCGCATAGCGTGGGAACTTTCTGGATTAGCAGGTGTTCAGGAATAGTTGTTGGAATTTAGCATATATAAAAGCTCGTTTTTTGGGAACAACGTACCGAATCGGCAACTATAGTTTTGGTGCCATATACCTTTTCGATACCGTAATGTTGGTATCAGGTACTGAAATAATTACCGTAGTGTTCGAATAATTTACAGATTATATATATAATATATATATATATATATATATATATATATATATATATATATATATATATAATGTAAATTGAGTTAGCTTTGGAAATCTGTGTCGAAAACTTTATGCGAAGTTAGCTTCACTGCTTCAGATGTAAACATTGGTATAAGAGATTTTATCACCCTATTTTCCCACATTGCTCATCCAAATATATAATGAGTAAATGACATAATACCGGCTCCAACTAATCAGTCGCAAGTTAGCACGAACCAAATGTACATGAGATTATGCTTTGCGTTCATGCTGTGTTTAGTTTATCCTTCAGACCATATTTGAACTAATTTTTTACTATTTGCGGAGCATAATAAAAATGCAGTAAAACTGTTTTTTGGCTACTATAACATGTATTTGGTTTTTTTATTGCACAAAGAACTAGGGTCGAGTACGTATCAGACTTGCATTAACACTTCAAAATATTTTTTGATTTACATATATCATCTAGCCACTAGAATTTCTTGGTGCAAATACTAATAATCCCTAGTAAGTATTTCTGTGTTCATTAATAAATTTTATGTAGAATTAGCATTTTATATTTTTATGTAACACCAATGTCGAAGAAAACTCGCATAACTAACCAAATCTAGTAAGTAAACAAGAGTTGTAATATATGCCATGACAAAAACATGTACAAAAATGATGAATTTCTTACAAATCACAGACTTCCGCTTGCACTACAACGCTACAAATTATGTTCTCTGTCGTATTTATGTAGAGATCTAATTTTGACTTTTTTCTACCTGTTTACATAAGCCTTGGTCGCAGTTGATTAGACAATCATTAGAAAGAAGTATCACACAAACCAGACTCTTTTAGGATATGAAAAAAACATATTTATACGAAAACATAATTAATTTATGGGTAAACTGTTGTACATAGAAATTATAAATTGAAAGTAACATTAACTCGCATATGCAGTTAGCCTACGAATGTTTTTTAGGGTAGTCAAGTAGATTTGCCTTAACGAAAACGCAAAGCATTAATTTTGACCTTGTTTATGTTTTTATTGTTAAATTTAGGCGTACGTTTGCACTCAAATAGCATAGTCCGATTTGCCAGAATATTAATAATTGGAGAAAAAATTATGCCAATTTGAAAGCCCGTGTCAAATTAAACGGTGTGTAAACGTAAATAATTGCAAAGAAAAAAAGAACTTAGGATATATGATCTCCAAATATTTTCTTCAAAATGCTTACTAATTAAATAATGATAATGAGTAAGCAATTATGATAAACAAATTGATGTCAACCGATCCGTAGGGAATGCATGTAATTTGCTAAAAGATTCTAAATTCCAAATACACTTCACTTTTTAATTTACTGTTTGATATTTCGTTCCAAAAATAAATACATATTTTCATTTGTGTATACTAATGAGAAATAGTAGTTTCTTGTATATGAAAATAAAATTATATCTTCTGGCATTCGACTTATATTATAAATCACATCACTTCGAAGACAGATAAACTTTACCCCTGTAATCTGCAACAAATATAAGCAAAATGCGAAAATTTAGGTTTGGATACATTTTTTTAATCTATTAACAATTTCACCATAATAATTATATAGATATCATCTCTATCGTTGTCTTCAATTATTGTTAAATTAGAAGCAACATTTCAACCATTGCTCAGTACTATGTTACCAGGAGAACAAATCATGACGGAAGTGTGCTTTAATGCCAATTATCGCCTTACATCAACATTTATTCAAGTTCGCGATCTACATATAAACCCCTGATCTATTATGCACATAACTTTTCAGTATAAACTAAATATTTTAAAGTGTGGAAAAGGCAATTTATTCTGTCCGCGGTAAATTCTCGATAGTACGTGATGAGTTCTCAATAAGGGTGAAATTAGTGTAATGAATGAGTTGCCTTTTCACACTATACAATACTTAGATTATCCTAAAAAAATGTATGTACATAATGGATCAGGTGTTTATATCAAGATTTACCACCCGCGAAACCAATGTTCGTTTAATTACATAAATATCGCCTGACAACGCTTTTCGCATTCTTCTCCCATCAATGTGTTTTCCCCAACATGCCTGCAAGTTTAACAATCTTGGTTAATTCCTATATTGAGACGTGTCGCTTGTCATTAGTTCAAATTTTTGCACAGATTGTTGAAGAGTTTTATTATAAAGAAAATTGGTTGCGTGGGCGGTGATAATAATTAATTTTATAATTATATCTACACATTTTTTGATAAAAAAACTAAGAATTGTGTAATGCAGAAAAAGCAATTCATCCAGTAGACCGGCTTCATCATTTTTTGGGAACTCATGACGTACTGTCCAGAATTTTCAGTGGAAAGGGATCGAATCTGGGAAGGTCTGCTTCGGTATCTATTGCTCCAACTGCTGAGCTACTCTGCCGCCACATTGTACAAGAGTTTACTCATAACCAACTTAAAAGGAATGCTGTCTGATTAGCGCGTTGGGCCCGAAAGCCTGCCGCAGTGTGGCTACGTGGTAAGAGCACAAAATTCCGAAGTAGACGTGCCCAGTTTCGAGCCCTGTTCGTGGCACATTCTGGCCAGTAGATGATGAGTTCCCAATAACGACGAAGCCGGTCTACTGGATGAATTGCCTTTTCTACACTATACAATTCTTACTTTATACTGATATATGGGAGTGCTTAATGGGTAAGGTGTTTATATCAGGTTCGCAACCTTGATTATAAAAAAAATTATCACTGCCTGCGCAACCAATGTTCGTTGAATTATATAAATATTCATCTCAAAAGCATTGAACTGAATTCATTTGATACAATTCGCTCAAATCATGGTCGGTTTGTTTGTAAATTATCCGAATTATAAATGCTAATTTATGCGCAAATAAACTTTAGCTGAATGCTAAATTATGGGGTTTTGAGAGTGTCACATGCCAGAAGAATAATATATCCCGGCACGTTTATTCAAAGTTATAAAAGATCGAAATAACCGCATCACGCTCAGCCATAGTTAACGTCGACTTCATCCAACTCATTCAAAAGATCAGTTAAACTATATTCAAAACATCAACTCGGTAGATTTTGGCACTAATTACATTTTTGTCGGCATTGGTCGGCTATTATGGCGTTCCGAATAAGATTTTATTTGAAGAAGCCTTATAATTTTAATTTGACTAACTTTTGAAAACCATTATAATTTATGGAATGCACGTTACCCATAACGTTTTCTTGCCACTTTTAATATTGCGTTTGGGCGCATGTATTAGAAAGAGTAATTACGGTTGCGTTTGCGGCTATTTGTAATAATTTTGATTAGTTCGGTGCTTTATCATTATTAGTTATTGCTATGCTTTTGTGTAAGTGAATCTAGTCGTATCTCTACATCAAATCTACTGTGTAGTCTAGATTTACGCCTGAAAATCCAGAATCCATCTTATCTATTTTTATACCTGTTCAGGAATATATATCAGCCCAACAGCCGAGAAAAATTCAGCACATATTATCTGTAGCTATGGAATTACCTGAAAGTGAAAGTTCTTAAATATGATGACATAAGAACTTTGCAATTGCAGTACTCATAACGAGTTACTCCAACAATTTAAATTATTTTTATCGTCACCTACATCGAATAGCAAACTTAGGTCAAACGATATAACAAACCATCATTTCTTAAAAAGTTAGAATCTTTTTTTGAAATGCGAGGTTTAATAAAATTCATTGTACCGTTCTGTGTGCAAAACAAAAAGAGATTTTATCAGATACAAGAAACGCTTCTTCTCATCCACTTAAGTATATACTAATAAACATACCTTTATATATATATATATATATATATATATATATAAAATTGGAAGGCAAAACAAGATATAAATATGTAAACCGATCAATATCTTGCGTCACCTCCAGTTTAAGCATACTTTGATATAACTGACGAAATCATAAGTTTCGTATCGAATCGCTTGTTTAACCCACTAAACGCCAGTAAAACCCACTCACCCGTTTCTATAACCTGACACTTGATTGTTAGTCTTGCATAATCCAACACTATTCATATGCCATCTTTTCGATCATCTAATTTGGTATAAACCTTTTATTCTAGCCAAAAATTGTGTCGCAAAAATGGGCACTTATATATATTTCTTGTTTCCGTTGTATTGTTCAAATGTTGTTAGGTCTCATATTATTGTATATATTTCTATGAGATATGAATATCTAAAAAAAAATCTTACGAATTTTTTACCACTCATGACTTGTCTTCGGCATCATATCATTGTTTATGCCAACTTCATGTGTACGGAAATTTAACCGGACACTTTACACGTCTCTGGCATGCCATGGGCCGTTCAGCTGAACACATCATTGCCCAATTCATATTACCAACAATCGAGAACGCGCAGACATTTGCTTTACCAAAATACCATTCTCCATTTCAGTATTTCCTGCATTAACATGCTGCGGCGATCACAATTCTGCTATGCTTCCACTTTCTGCAAACTTTAAGACCCAAATTTTGCTTGATATGTGTGTACGTAGAATAATGCTAATTTGGCATTAAAACCATACAATATTTCACATGTTCTGTTACTTTCACACAGATGGCTTAAACACAATTAGTTAATTCTTAAATTTAAAACGGTCTGCCTACATATTCATAAAATAATATTAATATGAAAAGGAAAGTACGCATTTATGACTTTTTTTATTAAAAGCTTTTAATAAGACTTCAGTATTTTCTATATCATTTAATCATTTTATTTTACAGATAAAGATATAACGCCGATTATTTACTCTAACGTTCAGAAAATCCGGACATTAAAAAATTCTTATATAAATTGCCTGATAATTGAAGAAACCATGTTTTGATCATTTTAATTCAAAATGTAGATCGTTTCTCATTTCGGATTTAATTCTTTTGCCTTAATTGCAATTTGATCATTTCTGTCAAATATTTCAGAAAATGAGTTATGTTTTTTCGTTAAAATATAACAATGTTCAGCTTTTACTTTCTCTTGTCAGCAAATACATCACGCACCGAAAAGCTTGCACAATATTGCGAGAAACGAGACAAAATATCCTAATTATGCTGAGTCTAATTCGAGTGTAAGCTTATAGTAGTGAAGCTAACATCATAAGTCTTCAACAATCCGACTTTAACGCTAACGCACTCTATATAATATATATCGAGATTGTAAAGGATGAGTCCCCAGTAGGCACGAAATGAATGTGGAGGAGATTATATTTCCCGTTCATGCTGTCATTGGTTTTTCCTTCTGGTCATAATTGAACTAACTTGTTAGTAAGTTTTTATATTCTTTAAAATTGTATAAAATTATTTAATTTTTAATTTTTATCCAATTTTCGAATAATCCATGCTCAATTCATAAGAGGACTGTTAATGCAAGCAATATTTGCATTAGATAACACATAAAAATTTGACATTCATTCAATTACAAAAAAACTAATTTATATAAATAATAATAATAATAATAATAATAATAATAATAATAATAATAATAATAATAATAAGGAATAGAAATATATTAACTTATTTTGTTGGCAAAATGTTTATTTGAATGGCGCTTAAAATAAAACATTTGCGAAAAAAGCATGTTTCAGTGTATCTTTATGCATAAAATGAGCCTAACCGAAACCTATAAAGTTGTCAAGTGTTTTTCTCTTTACAGCGGGAAAGCCATGTTTAACGACCGTATGTCGCACATTTATCTTGTCCTTTTTTATAATCGATGGTAAGTTTCTATTTTCTAATATTTTCGAGATGCTAAATTTTCCAATTCCTAGCCCCATGTTTCTTTTTCCGCTTAACAACTCATTCATTAAATTATGTGTAGTTAGTAATTTCTATGAAAAATATTTCTTAATCAAGTGCTACTGGGTTTGCAGCCAAATCATTTTACAAATTAACGTATCGTTTTACATTATGTTTGTGTGCCACAAATAAATACATATTTCTATAAATATTAATTTGCTCTGCGTTCCATAATGAAATCTGTGCAAATTTCTAATTAAGTTAAACGCGGTAACAACCTGTCAATATATCTATGCAAGATTAAGACTTAAATGCTGAGACTGTGGGTGAGTAAACATCCTGCACACTTACGGTTATATACCCTTATTATAGTTTAAATAATGTTTTAACACATTTTTATACCAGTTAGCTGGAGGTAAAATAAACAGATCAGAAACAAAATATTTATTTAAAAAAATCTACTGGAGTACTGAATTTATTTCAATATTCAATTTTTAGTAAATACTGCTGTTATTCACGATAACACCTTCTAATGGATGAAGGTTGACTTTTTTAATATCAACTGAAAGAAATATGACTGGAAGACAATGATGAATGTTGATTAGTAACATATAACGATTATGAGAAATATAATTTATTAATAAGAAGAGTAGTAAAAAAATAAAATAATAACATCATTGAATGGGGATAATCATGAATTTGATTACAAAGACGTAAGTATATTAAGGCATTTTATGATATCGATTTAACCTCCGTACGATTCTGTTTTGTGCATTTGTCCCTTCTGCGCTACGCTGAGTGCTACGTTTACTGTCGAACTTCTGCTAGACTGTTCTTCATGAAATCATACCTCGGATATATATTTAAATTGAAGTAAGCCTCAAACTTATACTCATATTGCAAATACGATTTCTATATGAATTAAAATCGAAAAACCTTATTCGTATCTACTGAACGCCGTTCGAGTTCAGTGAGTAAAGAAAATATCCGCACTTGTGAAAATTTATATAATTTCCCTTTTTAAGTTAACAGAAAACATAATTTTGATTGCAACCATGAGCGAAAAGGAATTGCAAGTGATTTCAAACATAGCTTACCGGTGCAAGTTTTTCATTTTTATTTCTATAAATGTAAAATTTCCGAATACATTTGAAATGCGGCGTTAAATAATAATTTAGACCGATGCTCGCGTGAATATTATTATATTTTGATTTAACGATTAAAATGCGTAAATATGTAACATGTCCCTAAATGTCATTTCATGTGAAATATCAACAAGACAATAAGTAGGTGCGTCAATGTTTTTTCGTGTATTAACTCCGAGGCAACTCCGCGTTGTTCCAATGCTTCAACCGCTTGATTCCGCTGTCAATCTCAGAGCTCTTTCCACATTCACACAAAATGTTGTATAGAAAGCACAATAAGACACACAAAGGTAAATCAAAATCGGATCTCATCATCTTACAAAACATTAATTCAACTTCATATTAACCAATGCTACTGTTACTTTAACAAATAAACACAATTACCTATACATCCAAATAATCTATCAGAAATATATATATATATATATATATATATATATATATATATATATATCTGTATGTTCCTCTACATTTAATTCCATAAATACGAAGTTGCACTATTTTTCAAAGATTATTGGTTAATCACTGTTATAATGTCAATTGACTTATTATATTTAAAGGCGTTACTTCGTCATATAATTCCTGTTAAGATTGCATCCACATACATATAACATATATCTACAATCACCTAAATTTATTAAGTTTATAAAATACTAGATCGAATAAAAGCTTCCGAAGTTTAACTAAATTGTTTAAGTGCTTTCTCTAGCCTGTAAACTATTTTAATGCATATTTGGATTCTAATCAAACTGCAACCATGTTTATGCATAAATACTTTAATACCGACTAATTAGTTTGTTCTAGTTAAAGCTAGAAAAATTGAATTTTTTATCCGAAAATGAATTTGATAAATTTAGAATAATATGAAATTGGGATAGGTAAACAAGCAAATTTGCTGAAAAATGAACCCAAATCGGTTTACCATCAATATTCGCCGCAACAAGGTATACATATCACATAAAATAAAGTAATCGGAAATAAGTATTGCGTTATTTGAAAACTGTGACATGCGGTCGCGAATTATGATAGACTTAAGCAAAACAAATTGAGTCAATATTTTCGACTTAAATTAACTTGCGTGAATTTTTTATTCTGTAAAATAATCAAATAATTATGCTGTGGTCGGTTGGTTTTGGTTTATAATTTGTTAAAAAACCGATATCATACAGGATTTCCGTTGAATAAAATGTAGATAGCGCAGATAGAGTAACCAGTTAATCTTTAGCAAAATTAATTCACATGGACTTCAGCTTAAACGCTTTAAAAATAAAAGCTATTATTTAAAGGTTACTTTAACAATAACAGTAGTACATGTTTGATATAACTCTAAAACGATTGTTTCTTCTTAATGCGATGTACTTTTTAATTATGCTTGCTATATATCACATTACGCGAAATGGCGTTTAAGGCCATGAAGCAGTTAAAAATGTGCGTGATTAATACAATCATTTTACCTCTGGCATCATAATCTGAAAATTAGTTTTTCTGTGTCCAATTTAGCTCAATTTGCCCTATAGATCAAGTTTACAGGCTTAAAATAATCCACCAATTACGATCTGCCGTTATATATATATATAATTTTTGACTTTTACGAACAAGAAAAATTTAGCATGTATTTTTCAGTGTACTGCAGTTCATCATAATCATCATTGCCACTTTGCGTAAAAGTTCTGTACAGTTGGCTACCAAGTTGGTGAATTCCAAGACCACTTATAAAGGAGCATATTTTCTAAATGTTTACAAGAAAACAAAAGATTTATGCATGAAAGAATATTTTTAATTTAATGCATAAAAAATATTGTAGGTTAAGCACATGTTTTTTTAAAACTGGTAAAATTTATTAAAAAAATGGAAGATTATTTTGATATTCGAATAAATGATTAAATTGTAAAAACTGGGTTTTGTAGATGATATCAATGACTTTTGAGGCTTTTTTGCCTAATTTTCTCCGCGTATTAAATAAAGTGTATTTTTGATTTGCGAAATGCTTTGTTCATTATGACAGATTTTACTAAAGCTGTGAAATACATTGCAAAGTACATTTTGTTTATATTTGTTTGTATTATATATTCTTCAGATAGTTTGTTAAATATTCTTTCCGACTACCCTGATTACACCTCGTGAGATTAGGTCCTAAGGCTATATTCGTAGAAATGGCATTTTAAAATAGTAGCGCAAAAAACACGGGAATCTGCCTTGGTAACCATTGCGCAGAATTAGATACCAAATCGAGATTAATGAAAAAGATTATTTTTCCTTTTATACATAATGATACAGAAAATGTCTTATTTTAACATTCAAATACAATTATAATTGCAGGTTAAATTTGCATATTTCTGTTACATTTTCGATTATTTTACCAGAGAAAGCGAATTGGCAGTATTTCAGCTTCGAACAATTTATTCACAATACAAACAAATCAATATAAAATCTTAAAAGTACATTGACATATTTGAACAGAATATTCCAGCAGAAGAAACCTAGCAAACTTGATATCATTTTCAAGCAATATGCGTTGTAATTTAATAAAATAATTTTTAAATAATATATTGAGCATTTCTTAGGAATACATTTTAAAATATTGTTGGTTATATTTTAAACCTAATTAAATATTAAACAAATATTGGTTGCGCAGGAGGTGATTACACTTATTTAAATCAAGGTTGCGATAATTGATATATAAACCAGTCCATTATATATATATATATATATATATATATATTTATAGTAAAAACTAAGCATTGTTTAAATTAGAAAAGACAATTTATTCAGTATAACAGATTTCGTCCTTATTAGACACTTTTCTCAATATGTCCGAAATTTGCTGCCGACAGGGCTTGAAACTGGGCAAGTCTGCAAAGGATTCTGTTGTTTTAACCAATGATCTAATCTGCCGCATTAAAGTTAACCTGTCTAATGGTATAAATAAAAGTAGAAACCCTCAAGAGAAAAATCATTAAATCGACTTTTGATATTTATAATCAAAGGTAGAGTATACAATATAAACATTGGATTAATAATTTGAAAATAATTAATGCATATATTTTAATTTGATTATAGACCATGATTTGTTATTTAATGATTACAAATTTTAAATATATATATATATATTAACTGTAAGAGTATGCAGTAATAACCAGAAAATAAAGTTTGTCAATAATGCAATATTTATTAAATATTTCCTTAAGTAATCAATGCATCTATGAAATACAAATGAATTAAGCTTGTATTTGTCTACATAAAAATAATATTTGTGAGATAACAATGTCGTATTTGGCAAATTGTAAGTTTCGCTCACCTATTTAATTTTATTACATCAATTGGTGATTGCATACACCGCCTACTTAATTTTGATATAGAATTATAGTTGTAGCACCTGTTTTTATTGTACGCAAAAAAGTTGAAATTAGCCTAATTGCAAGCGCAAATGTAATTTTACCCTGATTGTTCATCAACCGAATACGCTGGAAGAGAGTGTGGTAGAGAATACTTTATACGCGCTATTTAAATTTGTTCTAATTATACTTTACTCAACTGTAATCGGTATTATATAGACAAATTCCGTATTTGCTACACATTGCGATTGGTGTCCGCCTCGTTTTCGGAGCATAACAGCCAATAAAATAGCTTTAATGAAGCTGTAATATATAGTAACAATATTTCAATACGCTAAAATGTTTTTTAAGCTAAAACCGTCGAAACACGTTGTCCTCGAAACGAATTAAGTGGCACAGTTTCTGCAAATTAATGATATGTGTACTTTTGTGCCGTCTGCGATAAATTTGAGTTAGTTAATTAAATATAAAAAAACACTAATATTCAGTTTTATATTAAATACTGCTATCATTAAATTTGCGGTCGCAAACAAGCATAGATTCGCAATTTTCACATTGTAAATATGATTGAAATAACTTCTTGATCAATTCACATAACCTGTGGATTTTTAATTGAATTACATGATTGGATTTCTCGGTATTCACTCAATAAATTAGTTACTTTAATGCATACATGTCGTTTTGAATAAATTTATGTCAAATAAAATAAAAGTTAGACAATTCGAAATGGATGATGTATTGATTCTATTCTAGGTACTAAATAATTTCAATTGCGTTGCGTAAGTCCGGTTGCTGTCGTACTCTGCTGGAAACTACGGATAGGCAGAAGGCGCTGCTGCGTGTAAAAAAAGTATCTTTGCCAAATGTTCATTTTAAGCAGGAATTCGGTAACATTTCTCAAGTGTGATTGCCCAAATGTTTTTAATTAACGAATATATTGACACGCCTCTTGTATTCATTATTTTTGCGCTTCTCTTTATAATTTTATTCATATTAACTAATTCGACCTCGTGACATTTGCATTATTAACATCAGTTGCTAACAAAAGTTTAAGAAAACGTTTAGTATTTTAACTACGTATGAGAGTAACTGATCACTGCAATATCTGATTGAGAAACTTATACGCCATGTGCAGAGTTTTCTATAAATCTATACTTCGGATTTTAAACTAATTTTAGAAACCTGAAAATAAATTTATTATTTGTGTATTTGTGCTTCACTCGCATAAATTGGAAAATCTTCATCGATTTTGAAATTTTTAAACATTTTTTTACATATCATTCTCTCCTACATTGTTTTATTTATTTAAAAAAATCTAATTTTTAATTAAAACGAAGAAAATTTAAACGAGGATATCATTGCCAACCTCAGGCTGTTCAAGTCAATTTGTTACTTCTACTATCTTGGTTCATATAAACGTTGTGAGAATAAATATTTTGCATGAATAATATATTTAATATTATTAAAGTTTTCAATAAGAACTTTCTGCCAACCTTTGGAATTTTTCTTAAATACGCGAGTCATTTTTCTAAGATCTGAATCTTAATAAACTACTGCATATAATGCAGAAGTGTTTTTGTTCGATCTTAACTGATTTAATAGACAAAAAGTACATATCAGTTAATCATATCTGTGCAGAAAATAGCGGTTTGCGTAAAAATTGCACGAAAGTTTGTACCTAATATTCTAGAATGTTCGAACAACTACCGTCAGTTACAAAACATTTAACCAATCCATATGTCTTATTTGTGTCTGTATATTTGGTCATTTAAAGTGGATTTTATATGTGGAAAAAAAATAAAGTAATCCATACAACCGTGTTCAAATTAGTTTAATATTTTGGAAATTGTCCTGATCACACTTGAACACCGACTTATTATTTTTCTGGAAACGGTCAGAATCAAAAAGCTTAATATAAAGCAAACACATACAAAAATTAAATAATAATTGATTACGTGGTTGGTGGTATCAATTTTTATTTCAAGTTTTCGAGCTTGAAGTAAACACCAATCCCATTTTATTTCACTAGTCATCCAACAATACAACATGCGACTGGCGGTAGTTTTGTTAAGTTATTCAATGACTGATTAAACACAGTGTGATTGGTGTTTAACTCTAGCTCGCAAACTTTATTTAAAGAAACAAACAAAGACTATAAATGCTCAATTTGTCGGCTCTGTTCTTAAATTTAAATGCATTTTTTGAATTTACTAATATAAATAGCAACGTAAATCTTTTAATATTTAATAGTTTCAAAACATACTTTTCAAGGCCATGCAAGTTATAGTTTATTAAAAATGATTTCGTGAATATAGTAATGCATTTTTAAAACATTAATTCAAATTGAATTTTAAATTACATTTTGATCGAAATTTAATTTTAGCATGAACAAAGATTTAAGCAGTACAAAATTTTTCATCCCGAATTTTGACATTATCTTGGGTTAAATGCCTAGAAATGTTATAATGAATATGTGCGATTTTTATTCATTTTAAAATTTTGATAAAATACTTACAAAGATTTTCTGTTGTGTGTTTATCAAGCAATTGTGATAACGGATGTTAATTTGATTTATAGAGCGACGAAACCATCGCCAAATCGTGAATAAGTATTAGCGTATTGCTCATTTGACAATGCGAAATAACTCGCAGTATTTCCCTTCAATTTGTTCCTGAATATTCCATGGATCATTAATGTCGTCAATTTAGGAGGTACACTAAAAATAATTTTGGCTTAATTTCGCATTAAATTTAAACGTGCAGTTGTTGAGCATACGTTCAGATTAATAATTTCATAGATGAAAATTTTTGTCAATCAATAGTTGAAAAATCTAGGCACAATGATTTAGATTGGGTATAAATATGATTAAACATAAAAAATTATTTTAATGTGCGCTTTTTCAATTTATTCGTGTTTAAAGCGTAGAAAGTTTTCATTTTAAAGTAATTAATTTTAAAACGCAGAAGTACTTAATAAAAAATGTTTTGACGCGCGAAATTTTTCCAATAAATGTATTTTAAGGTTGATGACAAAAAATTCCAATGAGCCGATGCACAATTTGCAAAATAATATCGTTCTAAGCGCAGCACACTTTCTTTGAATTTTAGATGCTTTAATGCTTAAGCATCCTAGAATAATTTGAAATGAATAAAATAGTGGGCCAAAATGAACCAAATAAAATGTAATAGTAATATCAGGTGTGTAAATATATATAAAAAGCTCGTGTGATTAAGTAAAAATTAGGATGTGCGTGGAATAATGATTAGACGCACGATTAGCTGTATTAAATGTGAAAGCACGAAAGAAATATTTTCAATGCATGAAAAGTTGATTGAATAAACGTACCTTGCTCATCTGATGTTTAAGTCTGAAGCAAAACTAATCCAGAAAGTTTGTGTTAGAAATCGAGTAACCTCGTAAGGGAAATGCTATTAATCTTCACTAATCTGCTTTTCATTTATGGAAATTCATAATAATATACCAAATTTAATGTTTAGTCAAAATTGTAAAAGTATGCTGGTATACTACTGTAACTACTTCGCTAAAATGAAAAACGTTGTCATTACCTTCAGCATAAATAACTGAACCGTTATCTGATAAAATTTTCGTTACATAAATTCTTGAAAAGTCAGCAGGTATAAGGCCATAATGTATTAGCTATTATTTGGTTTGCCAATTTCAATAAAATTAAACATGAGCAATATTAAAATGGTAGCGTTTAAAATTCTAGTTTTTTTTAATTAAATAAAAATTCCGCTTATTCGAAATAAGCACAATTATAAAAATTTTATTCTCGCCTGAAAAATTGTGTAAAACGTCAAATTTTAAAATTTTTACTGTAAAATTTGGTAAACATTTAGTCTAAATGTCTCTTAAAAGATATAGCTAAATTTAAACAGTCTAGAACAGGATGATAGTAGATTAAGGTATAGTTTAGACTATTTCAGAAACAAGTTATTTTGTAAAAATTAAATGTTTGCTTGCTATCGCTCTATCACACCTGCTTATTGAAAAGAGTAAATAAAATCTTTCAGGTCCCAATTATTGGAGTTGTGTCAGAAAATTTTTTCACGAACATTGCAAGTTTTACATTGACGGAAAATTTGACTTTTCTATAAAGTGAACTATCAACCGATTTAGCGCTTTTAAAATATTAAACTCAAATTTACTCAATTCAGCATAGTAATATATTTTTAAATAGACAAAAAAGAACATTTTGAAACCAATATACATGGAAATGGCATGCTTCTCCTTAAATTAAGATCGATATTTACGACTAATTTATACATTACTTTAGTGAAAACATTTTTCCTATTAATTTAGAAAAAACTTTTTCTAAAAGTAATTAATGGTTTCTTAACAATTTTGCAAATTAAATAAAGGATATTACATTCGATTTTTTTAGATATATATCTCACTGAAATCATGTATAATGCATATCCCTTACTATAGGGAATGGGCGATTTGCATTGAATTTGTATTTGCTTTGTTAATTAGACTGTTGCCCCAAATAGATTTCTGTGGAATTTTCTTTTATAATTTTAAAACGTGTATATATTATTTGTATAGACGTTGAAAATTAATTCAAACTAATAACTCGTCAATTTTCCGACATGATGTCAAGTCCTATTCTATATTAATAAATCATTTATTTACGGGTCAAGGATAGGTCAGTTGCTTGTTTGCAGCAGTTATTAAATTGATTTTACAGAAAATGTTTTAAATGGCTGGAATACTGAATTGTATCATCTAAAACATTTAATCAAACAATTCTGTTTGTATTAGCTATTTAAATAAAGAAACAAATTCTTTATTAAAATTAAATTGTATTATGAATTATGCTCAAAAAATATCTATAAATGTTATTTTTAGCCATAATTCAAATCAAGTGAAAATGCGTTAGCAGATATGCTTGTAAACAGATTCCTGACATCGAAGATCAGCATTTTTGTATTATTCACGTTATAGGATTTTACACATTTTTTTGGAATCAGAAATTTTTGTTTGATATTTGCATTAGCAAGAATTGTAGAACTGATTTTATTTTGCTCGGCAGTTTGAGCTTTGGAATGTTGATGATTTAAATAGGTCAGACTGGTCGATAACTAGAGAAAAGCACACAAGTAAATTTGATACAAAAATAGCTGGCAAAATAGAACTAATCTGAAACATCTAACCATTGCTTTTAAAATCTAAACCAGGTAAATTTCCTCGTGTATTTCTCGGCCAAAAACGACAAGACATTACGCATTGTGGAAACTGTCTTCTTGATTTTAACCATTATTACTATAATAAATTCATTATATCATAATATTTACTTGCAAAATGAGAATTTTACTTGTTACACCATTTCCTTTTATTTATGTAAATTTATCGGTAAAAGTAAAAATTATATACTCAAAATTATGTTGTCACATATTTTCAGATATAATTATTTATGCTTGATGAAAGTAGGAAAGATCATATAAATAAGCTGAGCCAAAATAATAGTATGATTGAAGTAAAAACTTACAACTCAATTTTGCTATAAATTTAATTAAAGACCACGGTTTACTGTTCCAAATTTTAACTGACATAATTTCATCAAATTATTAAGGAATTATTTGCACAAACCTCGTATTTTTAAACTAATTAGATATATGTTTTAATCAATTGCCCAAATGTAAAATATAATGATCAAATTATAAAATTTGATCAGTTTCCATATTTTTCTACTGTTTGTAATCAAAGGTGGAGTAAATAAAGAAAGTGGAAACACCACAGAAATATATAAATTGTTAGACTTCCATGAATTACCGGGATAGCTGAAGCCGCAATTTATTCTCCATATAATTTAAAGCAGATTTGTGTAGTCGAAATAAAACGGACGTTTTCTAAATATCAGTTAACCGAATAATTGGTGAAAACGAAATATGATTGCTTTGTTGTTCGTAAATTATTTGTAAGAGTTTGATGAGTAAATGTAATTAACTTGAATTCTATGTATCAACTCGTTACAATAGAATCACTTGTATCCCATTAGTAAAAAATTATTATTTTGCTATCGTTCCATTATGGAGATGAACTGCTTTAAAAACGGAAGGCGGTATTTTATCGAAGCATATTTTTGAATCATGAGCTTATATTCAGCAAATTTGGTTGATCAACTCAAATGTTTGTGCTTCCAATCAGACTATATAATACGAAATCTTTTTAGGAACTTTATAATACGTTATCCTGTGAAGGATAATTATAAAAATAAAATAACTAACTGTAACATTATGTAAAATCCTTGCTTTCTGGAGGCGATATTTCTCGATAATGAAATTGATATTATCTGCTTTTATTAAATTATACGTAATTTAACACAAACTCTGTTTTCACACATTTTAAACGCAGCATCTGTTAAATTTTGACATTTACATGTTGAAGAAACTAATAATATTGATTTATTTAATTTATAATAAAAATTTACATGATAAAATAATAGAAAATTTTGAAATATGTTAAAGTTAGACTTTCCTTATCAATATTGAATCAATGCAAAATCAAATAAGGTGCACCAAATTTGCCATTATTGCAGGTGTAGTATTTTAATAATATTCCAAATTTAGCTTCAAATATTTTGATACGTATTCAGTGTATTGAATATGAGATCTGTAAATTGATTAACGGTACTAAGGGTTTTAGACCATTGTAACATAAGTTAAACTTCAACATTATCGGATTATACTTTAAATATAGAGCTGGTGATTACGTAGCTTAAAATACTCCTCTTCTGACAGTTTATAAAATCTCGCTGATGGATTTTGTATTGTCAATATAAATTTCAAATTTTTGAATAAATTTTGATTAGAATTTAGGAGAGACGTGTTTGAGTCTCTTTACTCTTCGGTTAGCTGTAAAAATCTGAAATAAAAGGCTCCGTGCTATTTGTATGGAGAATTTCCCTATGTCTTTTTTAAAATGTCAAAATAAATGATTTGATTAATATGCTTGATGTTCTGAAATTCATTAATTATTCATCCGACTGTTTTAGTGCTTAGAGCCTGGCAGATGACGAATTATAATACAAAAGTAATTGATAACGATATAAAAAACATAGGATACGATAAGTTATTCAAATATGCAGTTAGGTGCCCGACGTTACCTTTGAAAGGCAGCGATTAGTGAATTAATTTTCCGAGATAAAAATTAGCATACTAGAGACATTTCCGAGCCATGTAGGCGAGGAACGGAAGTTAACTTTGTAAACGTGTATATTTCTAATATTTAATCGTTTGTTAAAGCTAATTTTAACTTAAATTCATACAAAACTGTCCACCTTGCAGAAATACTAGGATTTATAAAAACTATGTTTTAATAAAACACCATGAGTTTGTATTATTATGCATGCATTATGTCAAGGGTAAGTCCGAATTTGATGATGGCGTCCCATGTGTTTGTGGTCCATTATTAGCTTATGATATTTATTAAAATCATCTTCAGCATAACTATCCTTATTAATATTATTATTATTATTATTATTATTATTATTATTATTATTATTATTATTATTATTATTATTATTATTATTTTCGTCATCGTCATCAACATCTTCATGAACATGACTACAATAATATAAGTACTAATAATCATCATCTTTATAATTTATCATCATCTTTATCAATAATATCAATATTGCCACGATCAATATCACCAATATTTTCTTATCCTTGCTCCACTCGCAACTCAGCAGAATCGGTCTCAAACTAAACCCCGCCAAGACTCGTCTAATGAAACTCTCCTCTGACTCATTCTGCTCTATCCCGGTTGCAAATTATCCCCTCGATTTAGAAATAACAGATTCGGCCAAACACCTACGTATTCATCTTTCAAAATCCTTAGACTTCTCCCCACACCGTACGCACACTACTTCCAAACTCTTCAAATGGGCCCGTCTGATCTGTTTCAAGATTTACAACCCTATTCTCCAACTCACGCTATTCAAGTTCTACGTTCTGCCCCTCATTTCATACGTTAGCGAATTCTACTCTCCTCTCACTCTCGCCTCCTCGTATACCATCGGACAGATATCCTCCAGATTCCTAAAGCGAGTTTTCCACCAAAGCCAAAATTATCGGGAACGCCTACTCCTGGCAAATCTTCTACCACTTTGGTTTACCCGTCACCTTTGCGTCATTTCTTTTGTCCATAAGATCACAACTTGCTTAACACTGTCCAACTTTGCTCACCAAATTCATGACTACGCCACACGTTCTAGCAGCTCTTCTACCCAATCTATCCATACTCCCAGCATATTTAAAAATATTTATCTCTTCCCCAAAGCCACAAGTGTCTTCAGCACTCTTCCCACGAACATAAATCTCCAATCCCAGCACTAATTTAAAAATACGGCCCATAAGTACTTTTTCAGTAAACTTCTTTGTGAAACGACCTAATGGAAGCGAAACTGATTCCTTCTCAATCCATAACATTTCCTTCACCCCGGGCTATTCTCTTTACTGACTTCGGAGGGCGAAATCCTTCAGGTAGTCATCTAATTTTCCACTTTATCCCTCTGGTATTAAATCTTTCATTCTCGACTCCTTGATACCACTTTTGAGCTCATTTTTCGCCGTATCATATCAATATAGTGGAAACTTTACTACGTTTTGCTCATCCAATCCATTTCCTTCGTGTTTCAGCGAAGACCGGAAACTCAAAAGCCCTGCCGATCCACCAAAGTTTTGCATCGGAGATCGACTCTCCCTCGTCTTCCATCAAACATAACCTCGTTCAACGGACGCCAGTGATCCTCGAATGACTCACTTGCTTCAATCTAGTCGACTCCATCCTGGTCTATGCTACGCTCCATCAATTCAATCTCCACGACAAAGGACTCCGTCGGTCAACAATGGCAATGAGTCACTCATAGGATGATGCAGCAACTTGTGGTGAGTCAACAGACGTTCACTGTTACAAACGTTACTATCATTCTCCTCCTCCTTAACATTATCACCATGAGCATAAGAATAATAATCAAAATAATATAAAATTATCTTCATTATCATGAAAATTATAATTAATATCATCATCATCATCATCATCGACAACCTTGCTATCATATGTATCGACAATAATATCATCATCATTATGCCATTAATTTTAATATTCATCATCCTCGTAATCATCAACATCGAAAACATTATTATAATTCAGATCATCATCAATATCATGATCAACTTTGGCATGATCTTCTTCAAGAGTATTGCCGTCTTCAATGTTAATGTCACATTTTAACATTTATTCTCATTTAAGATATTTATTTAGTTTATAAAGAGGCACAGAAGCATATGCATTCTTTAGAAAAAAGCTTTAATAAATATATTTTTGTTTAATTCACGTATAAGTAGAATATATAAATGTTTAATCAGATGCAACAAGAATTTTCAACTGTTTAGATTGATGAAATTTTATTTTTCAAATTACTTGAGACTTGCTGTCTGTTTGGACGACGTGTAATCACACTCAAGTTAATCATTTGCTGTAAGAAACGAAATATATAAACGCAAAGCTATAAATGATATATGGAATTTCGCATTAATTTCTGTTTTACTTAAATATATTATCGGAATCCAATTGAAATTGATTATTTTAAAAAATAATAAACAAAGGGTTCTATCATTTCTCGCATGAACAGCCATTCTCTTAACATGCGAGAAAACAGATCCAGTGAGAAGCTTAGCAGTTTTTTGTCGTGCAGGAACTTTGCATTTACTGTGGACTGATATTTACATTCACTGTTCGTTCATGCAAAACAAAAAAAATGGAATGAATCAGTGTTAACCGGTCGTAATTTGAAGCGAAAATTATGTGATTATACAAATTATATGAAAAAAGCTTTACATATATTAATATGTGGAAAAGAAAAAAAATATTAAAAAGTCGAAGGTAATGTGAATTGTGATAATTTTGATTGAATTCTTGTTATTCTCTTCTAACTCTCATCCTCATGCCTTGTTTCCCAATTCCATAATCAACTACGCACAGGACGTGATTACTAAACCGTTAATTTATTAGTAATCAACTTCAGGGCATATTTGTTAGTGAATTAGAAGGAACTTAGTTGAAATTACAAAATACCCTTAAAAAAGGAAAAAATTACTAAATCATTAACTGGCGCTGTGTTTAACTCTTATTGTTCCTTATATAACTTTATATATATGCGAATATAAATGTCGTGTATTAACACAAATATATATAATTTAAGTTATAAACATTATGCTATTCAGTACTTATTCATGAAATATTCAGTGGCAAGGAAAATACACACATTGAATAAATGAATGCAAATTTTTTTGCGAATATTTTTGTTAAGATCATGACAAAACTATTTCGCAGAAGCTTAACGGCCCAAAATCTTCAATTAAGTGCTCCAAAAGCACGTTTCCAAATAAAATAATGAAAATTGTTTGAGGTTGTATAACGTATACCGCAAGTGTGAATGTTTTGAGAATTCTTAAGGCTTTTTATTGAATGTGCTTGTTAATTGCACTTTTTTTCTAAATGTATGATATTTGTTAATTGGATTAGTGTCATCTATTTGCATAGCTGAGCGTAGCACCTCGTGTTTAGAAGAAAGTGCGCATATTCCTTTATCATGAATATGTTTTTGCTTGTTCGTTATTTCTGTTCAAATTTTCAGGGTTTACGTATTATCCAGCTTGTTTTTATATTTCCAACTACATTGTTTCTCCTTAGTTCGCGCTACATCCGATTCCTACTTGTTATGCAGTCAATTTTACTTTGTTTCTTCCCCTCTTGTTGATAATTTTACATTCGGTGACTTTTTTACAGATAAATTTTGTTTTCTTTGCTGATTATATACGTCCTGATTTTCGCTATTCGCAGCCGACCAATATAATGATGTTTTAAAGTGAATGTCAAACGTTTAGCAGGATTTTGTGCAGTTTGGTTTAACGTGATTCATAAATATTTAAGAATACTTCGGTCGTCACATTGTGAGGAATGGAGAAGTTAGTTTTCTTCACGTTGTGCCCTCTTTGGATTATATTATCAGTAATAGCCGACATGGCGAATGGTTTCATTCTCCTCTTGGTTTTCGATTGTTCACGGAGTCTGTTGATTATGTCTTATTAATTCTTCCGATAAATTTGGAAAAAGCACGTAAATTTTAATTTGGAAACAGTAAAAATTAAAACCAAAATCTATCTCTAATTTTCCGATTTGTTGAATTTAGTGTCTAGCGTGGCAATTGCTATGTATGTTATCGATATTTTGTTTATTATTCTAATCATTATGTAGGCTGAAATATCTCCTCAGGAAGGTAGGTTAAAGTAGTCCATTCTGATACTGTCTTTCGTTGCATGAATCGAGCTAAGTCTCATTTTAACATCAATGAATTTCTTCGGATAATCCTTCATGTATAATGTCATCCTAGAGTGCTCAAATTATTCGTCGCACTTGAGCTAGGAGCATATTATCTTGATTTAGCGGGCTATGTTATTTTCATTCGAACTTTTTTTAAGTTATACTCTGCACCCCAAAGTTATGGAGATTTCTGTTGTAAACATATTTATAGATATTAAAAAAGGGGAAACTCGGACGAATTTAATGTAAATGGTTTCAAAGCAGAAATAATTAGCGAAAAAGAATATTCTCAAAGCATTTTAAAGCAACTTCAAATTCCAACAAAGAGACAAGACGATAAACTTGCACTGTTCACACCGAGTGGAGGATAAAACTCGTTAAACTAAAAAAAGTATCGACGATTTCACTTGAAAAATTTGATTCTACGGTCAAAATTCAAATAAAATATCAGACAGAAGGGGAGGTCATTAAAAATAGTTATAATAATCATTTAAATCCTCAGAGAGATGGTAAAACCCGTCCCAGAATATATGTCAGATTCAAGAGCAAAAAGGTAGTTCCTTGGAGAAATTAATAACATGAAACCGATTGGCGAAAATCCAGAAAATCTATTTGACAAGCCAGATTAGCACAACGCTCAAACAAATTTATAGTTCCACCAACGCACACAAAAATTTCAATGGTGTATAATTATGCAAATGGTTACGATTAATATTGTGCATCATCAACGCATACATAGGCAAAGAATAATTTAAATTGTTTAAAATGTAAAAAAGTCAATAAACTTGACTGCACAGGAACTGTACCGTTGCAACTTCCTGTCAAGTATTATTTATGTGAGACTAGTTGCGGTTAAAGCCTGCAAGAGATTTCCTTATATATATATATATATATATATATATATATATATATATATATATATATATATATATATAGTATATATATATAGAGAGAGCATAGTATATTTATAATTAGGAAGAAAAAACACATTAATAACAAAGTGGATGAAAGCCATTTATTTCGTATTGTTTGGAAACCTCTTTCACCGTATGCGAGTCTGTCATTTCCTCCTCAGTTTGTTGCCAATAAGATTGAATGTTTGTTGATTCTAGTCGAAGGCCTGTTCGGTATTGCATGGACACCAGTAAATTGTTGTTGAATTTTATTTTTATTGACCAGTCGATTAGAATATCATGTTGATGAAACTTTTGAACATTTAGGTCAGGTGCTTGTTGTTTTATATAGAGGGATTCACAAATAAATAATAATTTTTCTTATTTTGCTTTATGTAAAATTGAGAAATCGGTCGAATTGACTGGATGCCCCGTTGCCAATAAATGATCGGAAATAGCTTATTTTCCTGACGGTGCCAAGTCTTTGTTAATCAATTTCTGCGGAAAATGTTGCTGGATTCGGTTTATCAATTTATAAAATTATTATTTATTTATAATGCCCGTTATATAAACCAAAAAGCACTTGACCTAAATATTCAAAAGTTTCAGCAACATGATATTCTAATGGACTGGTCAAGAATAACAAAATTCAACAATAACTTAATAGTGTCCAGGCAAGACCAAACAGGCCCTCGACTAGAATAAAAAAACATTCAATGTGATTGGCAACAAACTGAAGAGGAAATAACAGAGGCGCATACGGTGACAGAAGTTTCCAAACAAAATTAAATAAATGGCCTTTATCCACTTTGTTATTAATGTGTTTTTTCTTCCTAATTATAAATATACTGTGTAATATATATTATATATATATATATATATATATATATATATATATATATATATTGATAGTTTATAATTTCACCATTTTTAAAATGTAAGAATAAAACAACGTACTCATGGAATAACAGTTATTAATAAATCTTATTTCTACCAATTATCTAAGCCATTGTTTTCTGGATTCGTTAGTATATTCGTTCATCCAATCCTGTACATGTAGTTGTAACCAATCTCCTTTCGTTATGCTAGCCTTTGCTTGCGCAATTTAGACCACTGCTTTTGGCAATTTAGACCACTCTTTTGCGTAACGTCATTTGGTAGTGTCATCCTTTCATTGTAATAGGCGTCCATGGTGATGTATGTGTCGTATTTTTCGCGTTGGCTATTTTAAAGGGCATGTGGGTTATGTCTTTTCCAGTCCAATTTAATTTCTTTTTGAATTATTTTCTGCGCTTAAACAGGGCATTGAACTACTAGTTTCAAAGCCAGATTCTCTCTTTTTGCAGAGAACTGAAAAATTGTTACATTACTCAGCATGACCTATGTTCGCAAATTGTTGATTTTTGTGCAGGAGCTGCACCACTTTGTAGTTTTTGAGGAGATGCTGATTCCTAGTTTTGAGCCTCTGGTTTTGATCTGCCGATGTACTGAGCGTTGCAGGTACATTGAAATTTGTATAGACAAAGTTGTGACGTCACAGAGAATATCTTTTTCATTCGTGCGCATCAGTTTGTTGTCGTTGAGACACCACTCACCTGTGATGGAAACTGTGCTTTTGTCGCTCGAATTACTTTTCGTTTAGATTTCGCTGAAGATCACCTCCAAAGGGAACACCAAGCGTTACTAGCTGGGAGTTTGCAATTTTCCTCCAAATTGGCCTCGATTTTGTTGCGTTGCCTCGCGCGAAGTTTATTTGATGAACCAGTCCGGATAGCCATTATTTCACAATGGCTTCATGAAACAAATTTGCTTGAGGCAACGCAACTAATGTTGTCCGGTGAACAAATCCTGCGTATTCGTGTGCCCAAATTTATTACTAAACTCAACAAAACTGATGCGCACGAATGAAAAAGATAGCCTCTCTGTGACGTCAACACCTTTGTCCGTATACAAATTGCAATGTACCTGCAATGCTCAGTACATCGGCAGATCAAATAAGAGGCTCGAAACTAGAATAAATCAGCATCTCCCTCAAAAACTATTAAAGAGGGGTGCAGCTCCTACACAAAAATCAGCAATTTGCGAACATGTACTACTCAAAGGTCATGCTATTAGTAGTAACAATTTTTCAGTTCTCTACAAGGCAAAAACAGAGAAAATGCTTCTGGCTTTTGAAGCTATTGCAATTAATAAGCTGAAGCCCTGCTTAAACGTGCAGAAAATAATTCAAAAAGAAATTAAATTGGACTGGAACAAAGACATAACCGACATGCCTTTAAAAATAGCCAACGCTTCGCAAAATACGACACACATCAATTACGGACGCAATTACAATGAAAGCGATGACACACCAAATGACGTTACGCAAAAGGAGTGGTCTAAATTGCGCAAAAGCAGTGGTCTAAATTGCGCAAAGCAAAGGCCAGCATAACGAAGAGGAGATTGGTTACAACACATGTACAGTGGGATTGGATGAACGAATATACTAATGAATCCAGAACAATGGCTTTAGATACTGGTAGAAATAAGATTTATTAATAAATGTTATTCCATGGAGTACGTTGTTTTGTTCTTACATTTAACAAAATGGTAAAATTAGAAACTATCAATATATATATATATATATATATCGCGGTTTGATCCTCGCCGGTCAGTTTGTTTTTCCACTCTGCTCATAGTAATGAAAGTTCTATGGGTGTCCTTACGTGTGTTTTTTTGTTTTTGACTTGTTAAATACAAATGATTGGGAATGTGTCTCAACCTCGCTTAACCTACTTAATGAATAATTGAGCAATTTTTTTGGAAAAAGATATCTTTACCATCCTCTGTTATTTATTCCAAAGTTTTAAACCATTGAATCTCTTTTGACAAAATCCTAAGTTTTAGGTTTACTCTGTTGGAATAGATCAACTACATGCAAAATGTTTCAGCATTGAATTTTTTCGAGATAATGATGGAAGCCTGAGCAGGTCAATACATGGGAAATCTACATTTAAATGAGAATATAGTCATAATAAATGCAGCACCCCAAAATCAGTAAAAAGGAATTTGTTAAATAACTTAATCCACCAAATCAGGAAGATGTAGATCAAAGTAGAGGAGGAACTCGAGGAATTGAAAATAGACTTACACGTGTACAATTATTCCAAAAAATTTATTGATGTAGACATGACACCACGCTCAATTTACGCAGCTGAAGACAATTTCGAATAGGACTTCTTGTACCTACCTAAGCGAGGAGCTATTCCCGCCTCAAAAATGGCTTCAAGATTAACGAGAATATACTTGGCAGGTACTTCGAAAAATATTATGTTCAAAATACGAATATAAATGTTTCTGAACGCTAAGAATCAATTACATTACTGTTAATACAATCCAAAGAGACCACAAACTGGGGTTCGATGTATTCTTAAATATTTTGAAGCACGGTTAATCATGAAGCAAAAACGCCTGCTCCAGGTTCAAAATTTGCGTCAATTCAACATTGCTTCCCCTAGATGCTAACTACACAAATCACCACGCAAACAAAACAAATTAATGTGTACAAAGGCAACCGAATGTGATATTAACAAAATGAGTGGAAATACAAAGTGAAATTGGCAGGAGAGCGAGCAAGAATGGAATGTAGCACGAACTACGAAAAGTTTACGCAGTTGAAAATATCAAGAAGCTGTATAATTAACATTAAATACGTACACCTGGGCAATGTGGACAAAACTATAAAACAAGAAAGAACATATTTACGAAAATGGAATGTGCGCACTTTCGTACAAATGACAATGTACTAAGCTCAGCCTTGCCAATAGATGAGAATAATCTATGACCACATGTCAAAAATTTAGAAAACAAGTAATATGTACAGGCACACTCAATAACTCTTCATAGTAGTTCTAAAATCAGTCACATTTCTGGCATATTTAATACAACCTTGAACAACTTTCAGTCATTGATGTGGAAAATCGTGCTTCTTGATCGTGCAGTTTAGGTCTACGTGCAGTTCTGCTTCTGCGAAATAGTTTTTTCTTGATCTTACCAAAACTATTCACACAAGAATTATATTCATTTATTCAATTTTGGTATTTGCATCCTATTAAATAATTTATGAATTGTTACGGAGAAGCATAAAAAGTAAATCTATAAACATTTGTGTCTATAAAAATATATATATATATATATATATATATATATATATATATATATGAACAATATGTGTAACCATAGCGACAGCGGCCTTTTTATAGATATCTTATTTCTTTCCAGGATCAAAGCAAAATTGCTTAAAATTTTTCAACAAATATATGACAAATGGGTGTACTATTCTACTTTAAATATATCCTGAATACAGTTTCTTATGTGGGCATTGGCGAGGAAAGCGTTTGAGGTTACAAAATAAATAAATAAAATTAAATCATATTTACCACCTATCACACAACCTTCTAAATTAACACATTTTGTAGACAATTTACATTTTCTCAAGGAATTGGATTATTTAACTGCTTTCTATACTGCTTTATAAAATTTTTTAATTGAATAAAAAAATTTTTAGTTTCAAAATTCTTATTTCGTTCTTGTATTTTCATGAATTGATTTTCCATTCTTTTTAAAATCTATTTCCTAATTCAATAGCAAGATACGTCAATTTAAGTAATACTATATGCCACTTAATAATCATTTCAATTTTATTACAATTTCAATTAATTTCTATTTAAAATAAATAGCAATAACAATTAGAACTGTTTGGCGCAATTCATCACAATTTAGCATTGCAACTTTCTATGCTATAAAGATTTCATTTTTATGTAAAATCTGCAAATCTCTGTCTATGAAATACGTTCATTAAACGAACATTGGTTGTATGGGTGGTAATTACAATTGCTGTGATCAAGATTGCGATCTTAATATAAAAACATGACACTCTCTGCGACAAATTCGGGTCAGTACGTGATGAGTGCCCAATAAGAGCGAACCCGTTTTACTGGATGAATTGCATTTCTTAGGTTATATTAAAAAATGTATGCATTGTAATTATATATATTAGTACAATATAAAATAACATATAATAATTAAAGCAAAAGCGTGCTTCTTCCATCAATTTCCATTTATTATTCTAAATGTATTGTTAATAACCACATTTACCTATTGAATCCAAAGCGCTGCGGTTCTCACTACATATGTTACTCAAAAATAGGCAGGCTCAGAATTAATATTTATATCATTAATGCTAGGCAAGTGCTTTATGTAAGCACTGCAGTTTGATTGAAGTCATTTCTTGAAAAATTAAAATTTTACCGTTCAAATTTGCCATAAATTTAACTAAAGAAAAAATGGTATGCTCAAAGATTACTGTGTGGAATGCGACTCGACGAATGCTTATGCAGTTGGCACGGAATTCGTTCTACAAATCTCGTATTACTTAGCTAATAAGATATATGGTTTAACTCATCATCATATATATGTACATAATTTTACCATTATAAAATTTTATCAGTGTTCATATTTTGGTTTGGTTTGTAACCACAGGTGGAGTAAATAATAAATGGAGAATCACAACTGAAATATATTTCAAGTAATACTTTGTTGAAATACTTGCGTAGCTGAAGCCTCATTTGATTTTCGATAAACCTGAAAGCAAATTCATCTATTCCAAAATAAAATGACCTATACAAAATATCATTCACTCAAATAAATGGCGAAAACGAAATATGACCACTTTATTTTTTTATAAATTATTCATTGGAACTGGATAGGGAGATTCAATTGGTAATTTGAAGTCTGTGTAATAGCTCATTACAATAAAGTACATAGTATTTCATCAGTTGTAAATAATTATGAAAGACAAGATTTACCGAGGCCATTTGTTGAAACGTGAGCCTATTTTGAACAAAATTTTATAGGATTAACTCAAAAGTTGGTGTCTACTACCAACATTTTTAGTACCAACATTTTTGGAACTTTACCATAACTTAGCTAGTGTAGGATTTGAAATCCTCGCTTTCTGTTTGTGAATTTTTGCAATAATGCAAATGATATTGATTGATTTTTTACTTATTCGTTGAAAAGGGTCAGTGCAAATGGTTATCTGTCATATGTTACAAACGCACCGTTTGGGAAATTTTGGCATATATTTGTCGATTAAACTAATGATAGGATATTTATCAAATGAATTTAGAAGCAAATATATGTGATATTGCATTAGTTTTGTTATTTTGGTATAGCTATGAATCAGAATTAGAGAAATAAAAAACCAAAAATGTTTATTGCGCAGAATAAATGAAAGGAGACTAGAAATTTCTTAGTAAACACAATATCAGGAAGATTATTAAAACTATTAATTTAGATGATTTATTTGATAAGTATTGACTAGTTCTACTCTGAGGTCATTTGATGTTTCTTTGAAAACAATGTACTATTCTCGCGTAAGCCTGTCCATAAAAATGCTCCTCGATGTCTTGTTTTCATAGTTCTTAATGGGGCAGATGATCTTGCTGGGTTAATTTAATGGCTCCATTGTTACACTAGATTGGGCCAATGGTGTAGAAAAGCACGAGTCGGCCATTGGATGGCTGAGAGATTTAAGGTGATTCAATAGGCTCTATCAATAATATCATTAGCATTCTCTTCCTCATTATCATCAACTTAATCATCATCTATACCCTCATCCTCATCATCATTATAATCCTCACATTAATAAAATTCATCAGCAGCAGAATGATCTTCTTTGGTATTATCAATATCATCAACAGAATTGCCGTCGTAAACCTCATACTCATCATGTTAACTATTTTCTCAGTAGTAATCTTTTGCTTTATTTATAAATAGACACTGAAACTTAGTTTAGATCATGTTTTAATAAGTAAATATGTTTAAATTAACGTAAAAATTTGAACTGAGTATGCAGATACATTAATAATTTTCAACCACATGAATTGATGAAATATAACTTCTTATTTTTCAAATTATTTGCGAATTTCTATCGGCGTTGGCAATGCAATAGCACACTTACCTTAATCTTTTCTAAAAATAAATGAAGTAAATGAGAGCAAAGTTATAACGTAAATATTGTATTTTAAAACTAATTTTTTTACGACATCCAATTGAAAAGGACTATTTTGTAAAAAAGTAAAATTCAAAATATTCTAGCATTTTTCGCATAAACAGTCCTTGTCTTGCTACACGAGAAAAAAAACTTATCTAATGAGAAACTTAACAGTCTTTTTGTGCTGGAATTTCGTATTTATGTTTGACGGATAACTACAGTCAATGTTCGTTCATGCAAAGCAAAACAATGAATAGGAGTGATAAATTGTCGTAATTTTAGGCGATAATTTGTGAATTAGACGAAATAGACAAAATTAGATTAAAAATATTTATACGCCTACAAGAAAATACCTATTAAACTGTGGAGATATCGCGAATATAGACAACATCGTTTTAATTCTTATCATTCTGATTCCACCTGGCCCCCAGTGAACAATTTCATTGAGAATGTAATTATATAACAGTGTATCGAGTATTAACGTATAGTTCTCAATCAATTGGATGACCCTTAGGGTCACTATATACTTGGAAAGAATTAGAAAATAAAGGGGACTCATACTTTTGATAATATATTTATCTTTATATGGTTATGTGTATATACATAATTATATATGTATATATTTCTTTAAGGTTGTGGATATGTATGCGTATCAATATACGTAGAGCTTAAAAATACCTCAACTTTATGAATTTGACTAGCAAAGTGCACAAAAGAAAAATAGAATCGAGGAGAACAATAGCCTAAAAAGCGAACATATTCTCAAGATAATGAAATTTATATTTGATTATTTTCAGAATAAATCGCCGATTATTAAATTCGAACAACCTGTTACAATTAGATATATTGTAGTACAAATTTCCTACAATATTTTAAGCAAAAAATAAATAAGGAGCATTGAAATAGAGGTACATGTTAAGGAATCAATTACTGTAATTTTTGGAGTTAAATATTATAAACAATGAGACGTGGAAATTACTTTGGGGATCATAAGAATGAATGCCACGAGAACGTAGAAATTCAGAAAAATTTTTCCTTAAGAACAAAAAGGATAATGGCCATGTATTTCAAGAATATTAAAATTCACTTTAAAATCTTTCATTTATATATCTCTTGGGTTTTCATTTGATTATATGTAGGTAAAAACTATTCTGAATCGGTTTTATTTCTATTTTTTGTTTGGGCTGATATGCAAGTGGGTATGCATATAAGCGTGTGTGTATGTTTTAGTGTCTTTTCCACTGTATTGCAAAGGGATGTCTGAGATCTGTTCATTCTTGTAGTAGCAGATTGAAATTTAACCAACTTTTCGTTTTTTTGACAGTTACGTGTACGAATTTTACTTTCCAGAGTGTTGTCTTTCGTTTCGCCTTGTTCCCCAATTTTATTCTGTCCACTTGGTAACAGCGCAGGGTTTGCGGATTTCAGTGTTGGATGCTCATATATTTTTGCAATTTCTATCGCTGTATGTATATCTGTTTACCCCCTCAGTTTGTTGCCAACCCGAGTGAATGTTTGGTAAGTGTGATTGAGAGGGGGGTTTTCTTTGTATGGATGCTATTAAATTGCTGGTGGGTTTTTTGATTCGTGACCAGTCGATTAGATTATCATGTTGATGAATTTTGATTGTTATTCTATATTAAGTGTTTCATAAACATTTAAAAAATGCTTCGTTTTCAATATATGATCGGAAACGGATGATTCTGCTGACTGTGCCAAGCATTTTAAATCAATCTCTGCGGTAAATGTTGCTGGATTCTGTGGATCAATCGCCTTTTGCACGTTCAATATATTTGCTGCCGCACATACATGAGAAAATGTAAACTATGAATACTTTGGAGAGAATTGGCAATTTATTTTTGGCATCCAACCTACTGATTTGCATGTGCTAAATGTGATATTAACTTTTATTCTTGGAGAATTCTCCTTAGTTATTCTATTTAACAGCCGTGCATTTATTGAGGATGGTACGTCGCCTCTAAACTGTAAGTTGAGGAAATCCTGCTTGACGGTATCCACTCTACAGTCATCAGTTAAGGGGTATTGAAATGAAAATTTAACTAATTTAACGAAAATTTGTTGCGCGGGCGGTGATAACATTTACTATAACCGAGGTTGCGAATTTGATATAAACAACAGACCCATTAAGTACAAACATTTGTTTGTATAAACTAAGAATTGTACAGTGTGGAAAAGGAAATTCATCCAGTAGTCCGGTTTCGTCTTTATTTGGAACTCATCACGAACTGGCCAGAATTTTCCGCGGACAAGGCTCGAACCTGGGCTCGTCTGTTTCGCAATCTGGTGCTCTAACCACTGAGCCACCCTGGCGCACACTACACAATTTTCAATCATATACTAACTAATATAATTCGGTTAGTACTTTGTATTTAGGTGTAGCTCATATGGTATCTATTTAGACACAAAGTTCCAGCTTACCATTCTGAATC
Source organism: Eudiplozoon nipponicum (assembly GCA_029291075.1). NCBI lineage: Eukaryota > Metazoa > Platyhelminthes > Monogenea > Mazocraeidea > Diplozoidae > Eudiplozoon > Eudiplozoon nipponicum. The sequence continues at coordinate 89,791 of JAQBSW010000763.1, read as the reverse complement.
TGGCATTATTGAACGGACACAACACTACATGGGGAAGAGGTATTTAAATGAACATTTATATAATTAAACATACATTGATTGCGCGGACGGTAAAAACATGTACTATAATCAAGTTTGCGAAATTGATATAATCACCTGATCCATGGCGTGTATACTTTGTCAGTATAAACTGTGAATTGTATATTGTGGAAAAGCAAATTCTTAATTTAAACTGATAAATGTACGTACTAAATGGATCAAATGCTTATATCTAGTTTGCAACTTGATTATAGTAACAATTAAGAAGGTTTTACATTTGAATCTTTGTGATCATACGATGGATTTAACTACCTTTTCTATATCTACCAACAAGTAGGATATAAAGTTTAAATAATTAGTGCATTTTACCGTACGCAAAATGTTTAAATACATAATGTCGTATATAGCACAGTTCTGTAAATCAAAAAAGGAAAATCTTGTGCGCTTCTTTAATTTGATTTTGCATGGATAATGCACAAAACTGCCACACATTGAAAAGGTTTCACACGCATTCTTTCAAGAAATATTTTTTACTTATGTGTGACGTTTAGGCACATTTCCAGCCCTACGTATGTGAAAAGCTAGTAAGTGCAAAACGCTTGTTTCAATGAAAATCCCATTTTTCATGGTATTATCGCTTATCCAAGTTATGGTTTAGGCTCTGGCTTATAATTAGGAGTTCAAGACTTCTTACTTAGATACAAGCGTGCACTGATTTAACGTTTTACATTATATCATTTTGTTTATATAGAAAAAAGATGACATTTTCTAGTTAAGCAACTGAAAAGGAGAAGGAATATCGCTGATTAACCATGTATATGAATACAGTTGAACGATAATTAATTGCGTCGGTGGTGACAACAATTTATTAAATCGAATTTACAAGCTTGAAATAGACACCAATCCCTTTTTATCCAATCAGACACGAAACATGTATAATCTACCTTGTAAGGTGGAAACACGTCACTACGTATGATTGACTTTAATTTTGCTTTATATAATTACGTTAAATAGATTATAAGACTCTTTGTAGATGGAAAAAAAACTAATTTATAATTGGCATTTTAAATATAATTATGTCAGAATTCCCAATTATCAAAGGTGACGAGAAACATTACTCAATTAAAAGAAATAGTTAAAAAAATTAACTGCCACACCTGTTTCGCCACTTAAAATTTCTTTGCGTTGTTGGTGAGGAAAATATACATGAAATTGAAACGCTGAGTTTATCTTATATACGGAAATAACTGGTTTTTATGTGTAATACCCACAGCTCAATGTCAATGCTCCAAAATGCATATTCGTCTAGTATATATTTGGATGCGTTTAACTTTTTCCGTTGTACTTCTAATACGTTCCATCGTTTATCCTATTAAAAATATTTAGTTTCAGAAATGAATTATCTGTTAAGCAAACATGCGAAGTGCTAGAATTCCATACCGTAAATGTAAACGTGCACTCGATACAAGTATTTACACAGGCATTTCCATTGCCGACAATGGGCTCCAAGTCTTAGTCAACTGATCAATTGATTGCCGATATTCAACCGAAAATCGTGTGAACATATGGTGATAAGATTTATTTGAAGTCGATATTATAGACGTATTTTTTTAAATTGCTCGTATGTACAATTGTGCTCATTTTACAATTTACAAAATTCAGCTACGTTAATTGAAAATGTTAAAGCCGTACTGAAATGGAAAGTTCAAGTACTCTATTTTCAAGTTCCTGTTTTACCACGCGTTTTTCAGTTGTTCAAGATGCACATGTAGCACTTATTTACTTGTTGTGTCATCATTTGTGTCATATGCTTATCTAAAAACATTGCCAATTTTAGTATAACGTCCGTAAACTGTTATTTTAATCAAGCTTTCTAGTTTGATATAATCACCAATCCGATTGGATATAACCAATAGCACAGCATAACAAATCTACCGCCTGTCACACGTACTGATGCGTCTTGACCTTCCATAATCATCATCAGAGCACAACGGCAAACTTTCTAACTAAGATCAAACCACAATGCATATATAAGGAATGAAATATTAGATATGCTGCTCCCAACTCTAGTGATCTCGCATATATTTTGCTCGAATAGAAATGTTGGCTGCACAATTTCAAATTAGAAATGAAAGTTAACTTCTTATAACTTGTGCCACATTAATATAACGTATACAATTAGACAATCGTTTTTGCGGTTGTGATGTTGATTGTGTTGGTAATAAAATCTCTTCATTTTGCAGAAAATTGCAAAAACTACCGTCACTGACACGTTTAGTCACGTTTCGATTTTCCGTGATCATAATCAGAGTACGACGCCAAACTGAGATAAACGGATTACTCTTTGCCGCACAAGACATAGCCATAGCATGCGAGAAACTGAGCTTTTGCCGCCACATGGAGAGTAAATTCACATTGTGCTCACCAGGCCACGTCTACTCTGCGCAAATTTGATGTAGGCACAAATAATTCTGTAGACACAGTGTTAACTAACATTTTCCAAGATTTCAGTCAGGCCGCCATTAACTCACTTTAAGCTTTTAACAGATGTATCCGAAATGTCATAAAATCCTCATGAATATGAATGCTTCATTGCAATGGAAACTGCGAACATACTCTTTATTTATTCATAAGGTTGCACAAGTAATTTGTGATGTACGAGGTGATTATACGTTTTCTCTTCTGTCATATTAATAATAATATATGGCCTCGTAAATTTGAACATTTTAAAGATAAAACTTACCATTAATAAAAACAATATTTTTTGAAATGGGAGCTTTAATAAAATTAATTGCATTCTTCCCATGTGCAGAAACAAAAAAAATCATCAGATGCAAGAAACGCTTCTTTCTCATTACGCATTTATATTGGTAAATAATATTTGATGTCGATATTAACAGCTGTCTCTCTTTGATTGCTGGTAAAGTCAAGTGTGTTACCCTAAGTAACACTCGTAGTTTAGCTGCATTAAATGTGCGTGTTAATGCTGCTTCAACTTTCTTTTGTGCCATTCGGGAAACTACAGCCCCCTTAAATGGGATGTTCAGGTAGAAAGTTTTCTTTTCTGGCCCGTAATACCTCCGTTTCTGTTTAATTCCCCTTTTAATAATCGATTCAATTAATTGCCTGGGATTGCCATTAGACATTAAATCGTTAATTTCTTTATTATTTTCATGTTCTTTTTAATCTTGACTAACCGACCTGTCAATTCTTGAAAACCAACCACGAACTGTTGATAATTTATATTGAAATGGCACAAAACTGTTGTAATGCAAATACTGTGCTGACCATTTAAGTTTACATAATTGTACCTTGTTTTGCCTTCCAATTTATATATAAAGATATGTTCATTAGTAGATACTTGAGGAGATAATGAGAATGAGGCGTTTATTTTCTGATAAAATATTTCTTTGTTTTTGCATATGGGAAGGCTGCAATTAACAATATTAATTTTTTATTATGACTATTTTTTATTACGCGCAATTTTGCCCAGATGATGATTAAATCAGTACGTCATTATGAACAACGATATCAATAATTTCCTTTAAGAAATAAAATTTGATATCTTAAATTTATTAGGTGGAAAAAAAATAATGAGTATGATTTAAATAAAATTAATTAACATTAAATAAACTTCAAATTATAAAACTGTTAAAGGCTCAAATGGAAAAGTTTGTGAAGATTGGAATAATTTATGAAGAATTTCCCAATTCTTTTCCTCATTCTCTCAATGAAACGAACTATAAGGAAACGCATGCTTCTACTTATACATGTTTATTGACAAAATAACGCAGTCAAAATTTTGGTCACGCCACATTAAAAAAATGAAAAGATAACATAGTTTTAATTACCTGACTTCTGCTGTATCCAACTAGTTGTTTGATTCTACTTGCTTTCATTTTACACCGAATATTTCATTTTCTGGTTTCACTAACCTTTTTCAACGGAATGCACATCCCACAAACAATTTGAAAATCATTAAATCAAGCGATAACTTTAGTTTAAACCGTTTTATGTATTCATATTTTTCTCAAGGTATCTGTGTCATGTATGTTTGTGTATATATTTGTATGTGTACGCTTATGGAATGAAATTATTATGATCTAATAATACCTACTGATGATTCATTAGATAAACGTACGCCAGGCCCGTGTTTATGTCCTTTTGTGTGCTTTGGTTAGAGAAGTAATCGGCTACAACACGTTTACAGTCATCTAAATGAATTTACAGTGATATAACTGCATTGGACGCCTATGTGTTTGCGTTTGTTTAAAAATGAGAAGTTATCAGTTACATATAATAAACTGCACGTTTATCTATTATTCAAGTGAAACTCAAGTGATAAATGCAAATTCCTGTTTGCTCAAATCGGACCTGACTTTTACACTTACTATCCTAAAGAAGGTATACTTCAATGGTATCCAGTTAAGGAAGGGAGCAAGATATCGTGAATTGAATTAAGTTGATTTGGTCATAAGAACCATTATGTAACTTAACTTTAATGCGGATTAACCGACATTTCAAGTCAGCCTACGCACAGTCTTGACATCTTGGTGCCTATGACTACTGTTGTGATAGCAGTAGTTATGCCTGGACCGTTTCTAAAAATAAAATGGACTGTTTTAATGCCTTTCAAATCAATTGATTATGACTCCGTGATTGTCTGGTCCTTGTTGTACGTGTCAGAAATAATAAAATTTATTGTCAACCTCGCCTTTTTGTATATATGCATACGTGCAATGTAACTTGCCTTTTTCACTCATTATCTTATTTATTACATTTAAACAAATATAAACGTAAACATCTGCCCTCGCTCAAACAAGTAAGCTTAAACAATTTTTGAATTTTATCAACGATGACAGGAGTGCGCCAAGTGTGTGCACAGATTTCTAGTCATTCTTTGATCTTACATCAAATATACAAATATTTACGACTACACATATCAACGTTAAAAGGTTATCGCCTTTTAATTTCTTCATATGCGCGTTTATATTTATCGTTTTGATGTGGTAAAATTATATGTATGCAGATTTCAAATTGATAATATTTTTAGATTTGCATAGTTGAATAAAAATCAATTCACTTCGAAAGTTAATGTCAATTACAAAAATATGAATAAATCGATTGAGTCTGAACTCAGGACTAATGTTCTATTTTTTTTGTTACAAATCTAAATAATCTTTACCAGCTAATGACTTTTTTAGTAAAAAAATTAAAATCTCTGTGAAATGTTCATGAACTTGCTTGCAAATAGATCCAATTGGACAGAATGTCGCATTAATTTGTTTTTAATTTTTGAATAACTCGTCCTCTACGCGAATCTGGAATTATTTTTTTATAATAAATATATGCCTAATATTTTCTGTCAATATATTCTGCCAAGTCTAATTTGCTAACATGTCTAATATGTCTATTTATGATTGAAGAGCAAGTGTTAATTGCACATTTATTAATTTATCTGTGAAAAAATGAATTTTTTCATCGTAGTAAGTTAAATGCTGATGTGGTAAAAATATGCATCACTCTTGAATTTACCGCAAAGTCAACCTTGTATGTGGTGTACCTTCCCAGAACAAGCTCTTGATGCCAAATTGTAAACTTATGATTGTAATTAACTAATAATGGTTTACCGATTTTAAAATATTGGTATTGTAAATGATGACGATTGTTGATTATTGAGACACCCTACCGCAAGCTACGAAATATTTTCATTTATATATTAACTAGTGTATTTTGAGAAGCCTTTCATTCAGGTGGAGACTGTATGGAATATCAGCGATTAGAGTAACAGTCTCTGAAACAAACGTGCCCTGGTCCGAGCCCTGTCAGCAGTGAACTCTGGACTGCACCACTAAAGTTACCAACAATTTTGAAACCGGTCTACTGAATGAATTGCATTTTCTGCACTATACGATGCTTATTTTATAGTGGAAAATGTATACCTAATGCGAGTCTTGTTTACATTGATCTCACAACTTTGATATCAGCATCAATTTAACTGAGTTTTTGCAAAAAATTAGACAAGGAATGTTTTCATGAAGTTAACCATGTTTGGTACACCTTCACGCGCATGATAAACGTCGATTTAAACTCTACAAAATTGTAACTTTGTTATATCATTAACTAAATTTAATGAATTTCGTTTTCGCCATGATTTTACAGCCTATGTTAATACATCGTTCTTTATATTCTATCTGATTTTTTTTCTCATTGTGACTGTCGCAAAACCTAATTTATATTATATAATGAGTTACTGAGATTGACAAATTGCATATATTGTTCGAAAGAAATATAAAATATATTTAATTTGAACAAAAGAATGACATAATTTAAAACTATGTGGTTTAAAGCAAAACATAGAATGCACTGTGCGGCTTGACAGGTGTAGTAGATTACATCTAATACAGGACGGCAAATATGTCTGAGTGGTACCGCAATTCCGACAAGTAGCACACGAGATACAAATAATAAGGAAAACTGTCTACTTTATGACTTTCTGATGCGACCGCGTGTAATATTTAACTTTTACTGACAAAATAATTATACTGAATCCCTGTTATAAAACGGTACCTTAATATCACTTCCCTCGATATCATTGCCTTAATGATAAAATGAAATACTGGAGGAGGTTTCCGGTTGAAACATTACTTAGAAAATAATGCCAAATAAGCTCCATCTGAAGTTAGTACTGACAAAACGACGAAAGTTGTTATATAACTGAAGATTAGGATGCAGTGAGCAGCTTGGTTTGCGCAAAAGGCGAGCTGTTGCACATCGAGGTAAATATGATTAAGACTGAGAAATATTCGCGGAAATTACTTTCTGGGTGCCCATTACGGTAAGAACTGATCGGTGTCTGCTCTATAAAGACTACATTGAAGTGGCTATTTGAAAATATAGGTTGAAACCGATGCTGTATTTGAATTATTTGAAATCAAACCGGGCAAGATGAGCCTCATTTTGATACTAGTTGAAAACTTCATAAAATATGCGGCGTGAGTGGTGAAGTGTTGGAGTTGCATTGCAAGGACGCCAATTTGCCTCGGTACGAACTACTGTTTCGGAAACTCAGTCAAATAATTGATGAGCGCGTAATAAGCAGGTTAACAGCCTATTTACGTGATTGTAATTGCCATTTAATTTTTTAAATTAGTTTTATTGGAAAATACGTGATGTAACACCTTGCGGTATTTGGCAGTTTGACATCACTGCCCCTCATGTTGCTAGCTATTCAAAATGAATGGCCTTTGGTTATTAGGTGGAGCTGTATGCCGTAAACGATGTCGCATAGGCTCGATGTGAAGTAATTATTGAACAAATAGATAGTAAATGGCATTTATCTAAAATTTGTTTTCAGCCACTGCAAGTGAGGCGCAGAAGGCGAAATTCACGAATCAGAACAAAAAACTCAAGCTGGGATTGAGCTGTAAATTGCATGAAGTGCGGGACTTCGATGTCACAGCGAATGAATTGCATTAGTCTAAGCTAAACTCGCCTCAATTCGGTCTTGTTTGTGGCAATTTTTTCAAGAAATTCGTTGATGAACAATAAGAACGAGGCAAATCAACTTGAAAAATTTTATTCTCTAACTTAATCTATGATGTTTTCTAAACTGACGATATATATCAAACATTAACCGTTTAATCTTTAAATTGAAAATCGCTTCATTAGTAGGTAATTTTGCGTTCTTTAATGATAGACCGGATAAGCTGGTAAGAATTCCAAAGTTTTATGCCTAGGTTCAAGCCTTTGTTGCAGCTATTTTATTTACTATTTGATGAATGCCCAAATAAGTAGGAAATTGGTGTACTCCAGGAACTGTATTATTTAATTTATTCAATTTTTAGCTTATACTGAAAGCATATATTTAGTAAACTTCCCGTCTGATAATTAATTTGAAAACCTATTCCCCTGTATGTACCATAATGAGAAATAGGGGATCGCCTGTTGGAAATTTTGAGTGAATTCAAACCAAATAGGCCCAACTTGAAGATAATATTTACAGAAAAGTCATTGGCATTTATATGATAGAATATTGCATATATAGCTCTAGTTCCGCTGTGATGAGGTTTAATTACAAAATGTCGAAGAATATGTGCTAGAATTTGTGTTCTGGCCGCTGCATTTCTGCTAAGTGAAGGTTGAGCGATTGGTTAGGACGGAATGTGCGACATGAGATAGGTCATTTACTAACTTTTTCAAAGTTTTCGTGATATTAACAGCATATATTTTATAATATCCTAGATGAAAATTTTAATTTCAAAATCAGTTCAGCTAGTGGCAAGGTGTGTGTACTATAATAAGAAATACTATGAGACCAGTTGGAAATATTGACCGAAATAATAGCAAACTGAATCCACCTGATGAAAGAATTCAACCAATTCGCAATGTAGCAAACTTCACATAAATTGGAGCATTTTCCAAGTATTTGTTACAAATTGATTAAAATTAAACAAGTACTATTGTAAAACTTTTCATTTTTGAAGGTAAACTGCCAGAACTGGACATTTCTATTTAATAAATCACAGGTGGTTGTTCTTTATACATTGATACACAGTAGAATAATATGCGGTTTGATTAAATTTAATATTAAAAATTAAGATAAATCTTGGTATCCAGACTGCAATGTGACTGGACATACTATCACGTTGGACTGATTTTTACTGTCGCGTGGCCAATAGATCATACATGTTTGTATATGTTTACCAACAAAAGGCTATTAATTAACCCTTGAATTTGTTCAAAAACGATCAAAATTGCGGATTATGCAAAATTTTCGTAAATTATACTAGATTTCATATTTTTCGCCAACTGAGAAATGTGTTTTTAATTATTATTATAATCAACAACAACATAGTCATTAATAAATTTGGCTTCAAATTGTGGAAACGATTTATTCATGTTGTGGATTAACATGATGAAAGAAACGTTAAGTTTCTCCTCATTGTTTTAACTAAGATTACACGATCGTATACGAGATTATACCGCCCTATTTTTCCACATACCTCATCCAAATATATAGTGAGTAAAGGACATAATACTCGCTCCTACTGATGAGTTGCCAGTAAGCATGAAACGAATACGCACGCGACTATACTTTCTGTTTATGCTATCTTTGGTTTATCCTTCTAGTCATAATTGAACTAATATGTTACTATTGACGCAACACCTAATACATAATTGCATATATATTAGTTCACCGCCAAAAAAAAATTTAATTGTTCTATGGATGTTTAATCGATTTATATTTTCGATAAATTGAGCACACCTGGGTAACTGATTTAAATTTACCCAGATATTTGATTTTTATATATATTTTGTTTTATAAATATTTTTATTTTACATCGATTCAAAATCGGAAGCGAATTATTTAGCAACTGTATTTTGTAAAACATCAGCTCATCAAATTTAATAAGCACTCATCATTATTTCTTACAAAAAATCGCCTTATCTTTATTTTACTCATCAGTTTACCACGTTGTTTAGATTAGTGGAAGCTGTGCACCAAATCTCTTCTTTAATAATTTAGTGATCATACTAATGCCAAAATGACGCAGTATATCGTGACTTAGCCATCATGCTTCTTGGAAGATTAGTTTACAATACGGACTCTTTAAAATTCATAGAATTATATTCATTTGAAAAAAATATATAGATATTAATTCAGACATAAAAGCTACATATTTTTCGAATTTTCTAAAACCCTGCTCTAGGTCATACTCAACGCTTTTATTTCGATATAATTCATTTTAAATTTTTTTTATAATGAAGCCGTTTATAAACCTGTGAATCGTGTGGCAATTGGAAACCCTCTTTTTCAAATGTTATTAGATTTTGCCCTAGAAATTTGTGGTTTCACGAAATAATTTATCAAGAAGTACTTCTAAAGCATTCATTTTAATTTGATTTTTCTTCCTTTTAGAAGCAGTTCGAATTGAAGAACACTAGATTAAAAAAATTGCAGAGCCCATGCCAATCTCAGTTTTACGCATGGTCATAATAAAATGGATATATTTACACTTCCTTCGTGTTTATTGTCGACTCATCATTTGGAACCGGTATTACGCTCTTACCCGCTATATATTTGATTTAGGAATGTGGGAAAATGGGACAGTACCATCTCTTATACGAACGTTGCAATATTGATGTTATTCTATATAATGTCTTCGACAATGCGACTAGAAAGCTAACTAACTATTTATAATATATACATTTATATATATATATATATACAGATTCTTAAAGGGTACCAAAACTATATAAATTATGTCAGTACCCGATAACAAAATTATGGTTCCGAAAAGTTACGTGGTCCCAACACAATGGAATTCAATGTATGCTAAAGTTTACCACAAAAGGAAAATTAAAACTATTTCTGATCAGCTGTTACTCCAGTAAATCGATGCAATAGGTTCTTGAACATTACCACTTTCAAATTATTGTTTAGTTATGTATTTTATTCTAAAATAAAAATTTTGGACTGATGTAAATTTTCTTTGTACGCTTTACGCAGTCTGTTTATATATTTATATAAAACTTTATTTGTTTTATACATCAAGTAAATCAGCTGATAAGATAGATCAAAAGCGCTACTGTGTCACTATAGTAATATTTAAATTTCATATCGGCCAACATACAGTATTTGCATTTGAATAACTCTTAATATGTTAATTTGTTTGAAAAGCAACATATATTCTACTGAATAGACTCCATAACCTATAAATTGTTCTTATAATTTATCATTCTTGTCCTTGACGAATGATCAATTATCGAGAATTTATGGTTTATATATTGGCCAAAAGAGTGATACAAATGAATAATTCACTGTATTCTAAAAACCGCAACAATATGGTTATCGTATCAGTACCCGATACAAACATCATGGTACCGAAAAGTTACATGGTATTATTATTACTATGGTTGTCGAGTCGATACATGTTATCAACACGGAGGATTTCAATGAATGTAATAGTTCACTAAAGTTGAGAATTACAACTATTTCTGAACATCTGTTACTCCAGCAAATTCATAAACTCTGGCCTTGATCGATATCAGTCATAGCATTTTGCGTCATTTATGACATCATTCCATTAAATATATAACAGCTAGATACAGTTTGTGGCGGAGAACTAGTGTGTGTGCATTTGCGTATTATGTGATGTGCACCCAGTAACAAATTATTTCAAATATGATCAGAAGCATAGATCAAACACAGCATTAATTGACATTATAATTTCGTCAAAAATGTACATTATTGCAAGTATGCATTAGGTGTTGCGAACCTATTAACAAATTAGTTCAATTGTTACCAGAAGGATAAACCAGACAGCCTGACCGATCAAGGCCAGAGTGTATGGATTTACTGGAGTAACAGGTGTTCAGAAATAGTTTTAATTCTCAATTCCGATGAAATATAGCATGCATTGATATACATCATGTTGGCTCCATTTACCGACTCGGAAACCATTGTGTTAGCACCATGTACCTTTTCGGTACTACAATGTTGGTATCGATTACAAGCACAATAGCCATAGTGTTAGTATCCTTTACAGACTCGGTATACATATGATATAGTGTGATTTAGCGTTGAAGTCGCATTGTCGAGACTTTATATAATGTTCCCTTCACTACTGTAGGTTTACACATTCGTCTAGGAGGTTGTACCGTCCAATTATCCCACATTCCTCTCTCAAATTTATGGTGGTTAAAGGGCTTACTACCGGCTCCTGCTGATGAGTCGCCACTAACCACTTAACGAATGTGCATAGATTATACTTTCCGTTCATACTGTCTTTGGTTTACCCTTCTGGTCACAACTGAATTAATTTGTTACTAGGTTTGCAACATCTAATACATACTTGCATATATATATATTAGTTCTTCGCAACAAACAATATTTAAAAATCTACATTATTGCTTGTTTGGACAAAGTGACACTTTTAAATATCTATAGGCATATCATATTCATTGATTAATGATGCATTATATAATTTGATTGAAGAGTTTTTAGACATTCGGCGAGTTGAATGAAAGTCAATGAATTGAAAGAATTTTCATTGAAACCGTTCGTTGGCTATCAAAGCGGCATTATGATTGGCTAATTTCCTACCATACTGCCGTAATTAATTCCAGTTGAAATTGGGAAATAAAATTATTTTCTGGAGTATAAAGGAATTATCTAGAGCATTTGTGTTGCAAAGACATACTTACAAATTGAGGAAATAAATTTAAGCTTAATTTATTGAAAGTTATTTTGATATATATTAATACTTTACAAGATATTTAATTCGCAAAATCCGCCGATGTAGGCACATGGTCTAAATAATTTTGCCTATAATATGTCGTAGCAAAAATTAACTCTCCTAAAGAATTTATTGGTGAAATATTTGAAAAAGTAAATTATGCCTATGCAGTTTTAAAGCGTCATATTTAAAAAATAATGCTTTAAGTGGCAGTGGCTGTTGAAAGTGTATCCATTGATATTAATGATCTTTATTTGAATATAGTATAAAAATATGAAAGTGTATTTGGGAAAAACCAAATTAAATTAGACTTTTTAACTATACAATATTTTATGTCTATTATAAAGTTAAGCAATGGTAGTTGGGCGAAAAAATAGGATTATTCACTTTTTAGAAAATATTTTTTTCTATCTCCAGAAAAAACCTTTTAATATGACACGACTGCATAATTGCGCTATGCTTCTTGCTATTTTTAACAGACATTTTATGTAAAACGCATTTTAAGAGTCGTAGAAAATACTTTCGTGGTAAAGTTTAAATGTTTGAAGTCACTATTTCAGTTCGAATTCATCCCATCATAGGCACGAAGTCAAACGAACAGTTATACTTTTCAGAGTGCTTAACTCTGAAACCAATAAATCGCATTAATTAGTAGAACATACGTGCATGCCTATTTCAGCGCTCCAAGATTCACTGATTCTTACTAACAGATGTGTTTTGCTCATATAAACAATACATTATTGCCGTGTCTCGCGTGTTTCGCCTTTTCAATAACTAATGTCAATTCGAAGATATTTGTTTATTCAAAATTAAATGTGCTTCATTACCTGTATTTATTGCAGTAAATGATTTGCACAACTTTTAATGTTATCCTTGGTGCATTTTCAGAATTTGTTTTTAGGTTTATATTTAGATTTATTAATGCGACGTCTCAGTATTATAAAAAATTGTAATTTTGCCAGGGAAAACGAACAAAAGCTTTACAAATGCTCATATAAATATGTTTGAGGGATAGATATAATATGATATTTATAACTTTTTGTGGTATAAATCGAGCAATTTAAATAATGAATATGTTTTTTTTTAAAAGGAAATTTGCACATTTAAGTTAAATTACCAGACGAATGCCTGCAAATTTGTAAGGAGAATGTAAGTCAATAGATATTTTCTTTCAACTTTTACTTGTAAAACTTTAAAATTAGTTATTTTCATTAGAATTACGCCTGGGTGAAGAATTCTTTAAGAGGATTCGCCTCGACAGAGAGTGTGTAAAAGTAAACAATATTGGTCTGTCTAATGGCACGTAGCTTATAGCTTACGTTCAAGTTTAGCAGGCAGTTTTTCTACAAAAAAACATTCGCCATTTTTAATTGCTATTAATAAGATTTTGATTTATGCAATAGGTTTCTGTTAAACATAAATCAAGGGGATGCTCTCCGCACCGTCGAATGTCCAGTAAAATCTATTTTTAATAATGCAATAGATGTTCAGTTTACTATATTGGTAGGATTATCCGATCAGTCACTGAATGCGTACTGCTTACCTGGCAAAAAAGAAGACGTCTCAGCAATAACCGAATAAATGGTCTTAAAAAATACATCGAATTAGGATCGGTTGGCCAGGTGACATCAGAAGATATTTATACAATATTGGCCTTCCATCCTCGGCATTTCGGGGGCCTTCAAATATTCGTTATGGGATAAAAATATTATACATATACTTGCTTTTTTTATCTTGGCTATTACAACAATTTTAACTAGAGTGTGGTAGACATACAACCGTTATCGTTCTAGCGATTAACAGCCACGGCTAAAGGATTTTAAATCATCGTTCTGCAATACTTAAAACAATCCGTGTTTATTGGAGCAGGGCTTTTCTGCCAACTTGATACCGGTGATCTGACTGACCCTATCACTGTGAAGGCTTTTATGCGACGGCAACTATGTTCTGAAAATGAATTATTGTTTTATGTTTTTGTGAACTGTTAGACACTTTTTCGGTACTCTGTTTCGTTTACCGTCATCGAGGCTTTGATAGCACTCAGTGAACTATTCCTAAAACACGGGCTATATCAAGTCACATGACAGTTATTAAGTGCAGAATGAAATTGCAAAAAAATTTGGATGCGTTCAATTTAGCTGAATGTGCGTGTGGTTGAGATGATATGAAACTGTGCACATTATCATTTCCAGAATCGCGCATAAAATGTGGCGCCCACATGTACACTGAAGCGAAAGTAAACATTGAATTTCGCTCGCGGACTGGATATAAAAAAATTCACATTTCACTTTTAACAAACAGGCAAACATGGATTTAATAATTAAAATCACCACTGTCATAATCAACGTTTGCATAAATTAAAATATTAATAAATAGTACGTTTTTAAATTTCCACACTTATTGAATACCTTTTAATATTTGACTTTATGTCTTTTGGAATGAGAATTAAAAACTTTTTGCCAACAAAGTATATTTGGTCACGAATTTGTTTTAATGTTAGATAAAGCACTGATGATTTATCGTTGGGTAGCAATATAAAATTTAACTTTTAACAAATTCTTTTGTTTTTTTTCTCTCTATAACGAAATTTACAATTTTCTCTGGTCTATTTCCCAAAATTGTGGTTTAAGCACGTTCATGCTTATAGAACGTTTATCAGAAATAACGTACAAAAAGAAATATTTACGAACAACATGTTAATTTAAAATGTGCCCTTTTATGGTTAATGCAGATGGAACTATAGAAAGAGCTTTTGAACAGAGAATTGAATTTACATTGTTCATTTAGAGACGCCAACATGCGATAAAATCTTTTTGAATGTCCTGGATGTGTCTTGGAAGTTATATAGTGTTTTCACCAAATTAAGATTGAATTTTAATAAAGCGAAAAACATTAAGTGTAAATTAAAGTAAAGAGAAGCGCTTGAAGTGAAAATGTGTGTGACAAAATCGATTTGAATTAAACAAATATGGTTAAAATTAACAAAAACAGCGTGCATACTATTTGAATTCTATTAGGTTGCAGTATAGTTGAAAATCCATTGGGTGGCGTAGAGATTATCATTTGCGTTTCAGTAGTCCAGTCAGATGTTGTTTTGGTTGGACCCAAGAAGCTGCATTTGACTTTGTCTGAATAAGGTCCTACTTTATTAAATGTGTCGGTCTCCGCCACGCGAAATGTGTACTCGCCTATTGGCTTCTCGTCAAAATCCAAATCAACTTTAATCGTTTTATTTTATGAAAGGAAAAATAGAAAATATAGTCCCAGTCACTAATTCGTGCATAATTATCAAATGCATAGTAGAAAGTAATTTTAAGAAACGTAAGTCCTTCCAATTTATTTGGCACGGTTTAGAAAAATCAGTAAAGGGCCACCGTCTGTAGTTTATTAATATATAGTTGTGACGCACGCAATTAACTGTCCTCCGTTGTTTCACAGTCTCTATTTGTTTACATATTTCTATCTTCTTTTTCTTTCCAATAAATATATAATTATTTTATGAAAAACTTTGTAAATCCAATTATCCAGAATCCTAACGAAAATTGGAAACGGCAGTCAGGCTACCGAGCGTTTTCGCCAATACAATATTTCGCATTTATACGCAACTTTGAAATGACTATTTACTAAAGAAAACTAAATTGGCGTTTAAACCGTCTTATTTTCTACTACTTTTAGAGAATGGTCAATTGAATGATCATTACCTACATAGAATTGCTTATTTTATGAAGTTAATGAATTTTTATTACGTAAAACTCATAGAAGTAAACATAAACGTATATCGTGAAACCAATAAAAATTCGAACGTTCACTCATGCATGTTTATTCGTATAAAGCTACATAGCACCACAAACAAGAAACCATAGCTAAATATTCTTAATAGTACACACATACTTAATTAAGTATAAACATGCATGCATACTTTAGAAAAATCCAGACGCCTATACATATGCATACATTTATAAAATGCATGTACATTACACTACACATTTATGTACGTCATAATGTAGAGAAAATGACGAGGAATAGCATTAAGATATACTGTAGCCATTAGGCATACGTCAATACATAATTTTGCCTAAAGAATGGCGAATCTTTTGAAGCTAGTGAAATATAACTTAACTTTACAATATTTGATATATTCATTCTAATATGTCGAAAGCGTAGATAAATTTAAATTTGAAACGCATTAGATTGGTTCATTTTATATTAGATTATAAATTACTAATGTAATTTTAAATGAAACTAACGAATTTGTATGGAATTAGTCCCGGTTTATTTCATAGAATTATAAACTGATTGAAAATCAGTCGAAAAGGTTATCGTATGAATGATGTTTACATTTATAATGATAAACTATAAAAGCAGAAGTAGATGTATAAGAATGAATTTCGCTCTATACCTTTCGTAACGGATATTGATAAATGGAAGTGGGATCGGTAAAACTTTGTTTAATCAAGCAAAGCTAAACTATACAAATTTTGCGTTGATAATATATTTATTATAATAAAATTAAGCAATCAATGATTGCGCATGTGATGGTAACAATTCTTTAAATTTTGGTTTGGGAACTTGAAGTAAACATGAGTCACATTGTATAAAACCAGTTGTAGAACAACTTAGCTGAATGCCGGTAGTTATTCTATGCTGTTCGATGACTGTTCAAATACAATGGGATTAGTGTTTTCTTCAAGCTTGCAAAGATGATTTAATGAATATATTTATTGTGTTTCATGGTGTTATGCTTGCCAGCAACTGCGCAAAAATTTAATAAATGGTATCCGAATGTTAAATTTAAAATTGGAAACTAAAAGAAAGACTTTATATCCTTTTCGATGCGTTTCACAAACGTTGGACTGAGCGCACATTGTGAAGACCAGATTCACGTAATCAATCTTAGACAGCGCAATATTTACATCTGAATTGTTAATGCCCATTGAAATTTGTAAAAGGCGTGGTAAAAAAACTGTTAAATATGAAATGGCGTATTTAAACGAACATTGTTTGCGCGGGTGGTGATAACAATTATTATAATCAAGTTTGCGGTCTTGATATATACACCTGACCCATTAATTACTTACATATGTCAGTATAAACTAAGAATTGTATAGTGTAGAAAAGGCAATTCATCCAGTAGACCGGTTTCGTCCTTATTGGGAACTCATCATGTACTGGCCAGAATTTGCCGCGGACAGGATTCGAACCTGGGCACGTCTGCTTCGGAATCTGGTGCTCTAACCACTGAGCCATCCTGCCGCAAGATGGCTCAGTGGATTATGTTATCTCGGCGTTGGGATTGAAAATAAATAATAATGCACATCCATGAAAAATTGTTCATATTTTGACAAATATTCAATAAACTTTTATCGTCAATATAATGGAAACACAAGACTGAGATACGAAGGCACACCGTGAACTAACTTTATAGACGTTCCATAAATTTTAGACCGATGAGCAAAGCGTTTTTGTTTAAATCTACACAAATGACATTTACATTTACATCTATTTGTAATTAGAAAAAGAACCGATTATATATTATTGACTACGTAGTTGAGATGCAAGGTAGTAAGCAAAGACCCACGCGGAGCCTAGTTTATCACCAGTTCTATTTAAACGGATTGAGCCGCATTGGCCAAGTGCTGGAACTGCTGATAACTAAACTGATTACTCGCGAGAGCCTACAATATCGTCAGTAGGATAATTTGAGGCCGACATAACATAGCATTTTTTGAATTTGTGCAGAGTGTATTCGTCCCCTTCTTCCGAAGGCTTCAACGTCGTTCAAACTAACCATTTGAAATACGGTGCTATCCAATCTTTGCCAGTAAACAAAGATTGGGTAGAACCGTATTTCCAATGGTTAGTATAAACGATGTTAAAGCCTTCGGAAGAAAGGAACGAATACACACCCAGTCCGATCGAAGACAAACCATATACGGACAGGTAAATTGGGATCAATCGGATCTTTGTAAAACTGTTGGTGCAAAGCTTCAACCCGCGTACGCAATACGCGGCATCTCATAACATAGCATTTTCTAGGCTGGAAACAGATAAATGAACCGAACACAGGCAGGTGATTTGTGACAGATGGGCAAAGCCAGCTCTCTGGCTTTGGATTTATGAGCAATAATTTTGTCATTTAGCTTAATAGGCATTGACTGTTCTTCATAAATAGTGGTGAAATAGTATCAACTGAGTTCTGGCTGCGCTGTATGAAGAGGTAACATCACGCCCACAATATGATATTTTACCAATCCTGGAATCTTAAACTGTGTGGATATAGAACCATTACATCTATCAACTACTTTTATAATTATTCACAAAGCAACATCAACTTGTACATATAATATAGATTTATAAAGCGTACCGATTTTGTGATTTGTTCATTTACTTGAATTTCTGAAGTACCAACCATTCTGAACCCGTACTTTTGATTAAAAAAGTACCTTGCATCAATCGTAATTAATGAATCCATTTTATTTTGGCGATGCAATTAAATGTTAGGCGCAGTACATAATGAAGTCAAATGTGTAACTTAATGCAATTTTGTTGTCAGTGAACCTATCTTTTATAATACTGGATCAGAAAAAAAATCTTAGTAAAACTGTATGCTCACTATAATTTATCTTTGGGAATATTATTCGTAGCAAAATTATGTATATGTGTTTGACCACATATAAAATTCTAACTAGCCGCCAAAGATCTGTAATTATAGGAAATGCTTGATGCTATCTATGAAAATGATATTGGATTAAATTACATATATTTGAATGTGTGTATTCACATTGACACGATCTAAAAATTAATTTTACATGAAGTTTGCGACCTTGATGTAAACACCAAGCCCATTATACGCAAACATTTTTCAGTATGAATTGAGTTTTGCGGCACGGTGTTTCATTAGATAGAGCAACAGATTCCCATGTAGACGGGTCCAGCTTCGAACACTGTACATGGTAAATTGTAGACAGTACGTGAAGAGTTCCAAATAAATACGAAACTGGTCTGCTGGATGAATTTTCTTTACTACATTATACAATGCTTAATTTTTACTGGAAATGAGGCATATAATATAAATAGTGTTTATATGAAGTTCGCAACCTTGTTTTAAATAATAATTATCATATCCTGCGCAACCAAAGTTCTTTAAATTAGACTTGCTCACAAGTTATAGAGTCAATTTAAAAAGCTCACATTAGGTTCATGCACATAAACCATTTATATAAAGATCTAGCCAAATAGGTAAATCAATATTCTGTACAATGAAACCGAAATTCCTTGGAATTTAAACAAGAGCATTTTTGTGACAGTGATTTAATCCTGTGACTAAATAAACTTCTACAATTGTCAGCAAAATTCAATTTTGACGTATGTATAATTTACGTATGTATAAAACAAATATTTATGATCACTGAAGAATTTTGCGTTTAATTGGAAAAAGATATTAAAATGTGTAAAGGTTTTCTATTATAAAATATAATAAATAGCGAGGGACGCTGTTTTCCCGCATTGCGCACTAGTAAAAACAGCTTCAAAAAGCACATTAAATGATGCTAAACTATGCGTTTTTTGTAATTTAATAAAAGTTTACCAGCAATTAAAAAGAAAAATCCGTTAATGTCGATATAAATTAATACTGATCAATACAAACACGTAAGATACGTTCAACTTATGCAGCTCAATTGACCATATTTTAAATAACCAGAGTGGAAACAAATTGCAATTTACGATACTGTGTCTAACTGAAATTTGAATTGACCTCTGGTATTGTGTAACACATAATTACGATCTCAAACGAATGTTCGTCAGATGTGACCATTTCAATAATACCCAGGTCCAATAGCTGAAATGAGTATTATACATATGCCGAGCTGCAGATTAATAAACTGCCGCCTGATATATGCGAATAGAAAAAACTCGATCGTGTATTGATCATGAATGGCATATGATGCATATAATAATTGATTTTTTCAATATTAAATTCTATCTCCCTGTTTCGATCTTCTGTTTTTTTTAAATTCTCCACAAATAATATAATCGTCTGTAGATATGAGCAAATGAAAAAAAATTCTACGTCTGATAAAATGAATTTTTTATTTGCACATGAGAATAATAAAATGAATTTTATTAAATTTCACAATCCAAATTAACTATTAATAACGTTGAATTTTAAGAAAAATTACCAAATGTGTTCGCTTGATGGCTTGCTGACTCTGTTCCGTCTGGGTTGGTTGTGAACAAAACATACGATAAACCTCTGGTTCCGTTATTATTTACACTCCACGATACGGCTATTCCGAAGCTGGTTGTGGTGCATTTGATATCTGGTTTGACTTTAAATGTAACAAAGATTTGTTTCATATTTCAACACGTATTTGCAGTAATATTATGACAAAAAAGTAAGTTATTTCACACCAATGTAATAGGTTACATTTCAAACTCTTTATAAATAATTAATACAAAAGGTGAATTTCATGAAACAGAATTCACTTCGTTGAATTCTAGTTATACATAGACGATAATTTCGTAAAAGTCACTTGCATTCAATAATATCTGATTATTAATAAAATACAAATTTGAAGCCTAACCAATCGCGGAAATAACAAAATATGTCATAACAATTATTTATGCGGACCAAAGCGGTTGTCTTAGGAAAATTTTGCGGGCATTAATATATTCCTATATCCGAAATTACCTTAGACATCTTAAGAATAAGTGTATCGAAGACTTCATTTACCATAACTTTAACAGGGAATACATTGAAGCTCATATAAATATAGCGGATTGTTATGAAAATGATATATAAAATTTAATTACTTTGAAGGGAATTATACCAAGATAATTTAAATTAACTTATTCAAATAGATATTTACCTGAAGACATCCAATAGCTTTGTTAACTAGGATATCTAATACTGCTCAAAATACACCGAATAACATAATTTCCAGGTTGTTTTAGAGTTTGCAATGGGGATATACAATATTTAATCGTTTAAATTCAAGGTGACGTGTCGTTACTTTGTAAATTTGCATGTTATAAGATTGAAGACGTTCGATTATTGTATACATTTATTCCTGTTCCATGTGCGATAAAGTTCTTGAATGATTTTCACCTTAACGGGAGCAACATATAAACTTACAAAATGTAATCTACTGAAATTTTTGTTAAAAACAATTGGGAATGGGAGTCTATTTAGTCTCCATGATCAATTTTTAATTGCCTTAAGGACTATAATGCATAGTGGAAGCTGCTAGTTGCAACATCATTAATAGTAACTATATAATCAGACGAAGTTTACACATGAAATGGGCATAAAGCCTTTAATTGTGTGGGACGGTGTTGGTATGTTCGTTTGTGCTTGTATGCGTCTCAGCATTTCTGTTTCACATTTTCTTTTCGTTGCTTTATATGTATGCAGTTAATCCAACTTAGTTGCATTTGCTTTCCATAATTTACTATATTGAGTAACAGATATCGCAATGAAGCTGATTTCTGGCGATAAAAGTGGCCTTCGTCAACAATTTGGAATCTTCTTTTGCAGAATGAGTACATATAATGTCGTACATTTATGCAACAAGACTCGATGCTTTATTTTACGAGAATAAATTTCGATAACGACAAATTGGACATATTCTTGGTATTAACTATCGACATAATTTATTTAATGAAAATGTATATAGCAAAATGACATTATAAAACAATTTTGGGTTAATATTGATGCAAAATGTTGAGAAATTCAAAAACATAATTAAAAAATATAACGATAAATTCAAGAGTTCTCTTATGGAAATTCCTATTAGTAACGTCTCTCAAGATATGCTATTTTTAAATTAACAAAAAGGCGATTGACGTGACAGAAGAACTGCTACAAATTAATGATAAACTACGTAATGTAAAGCCACCGGTGTACCAAGAAGTTATTATTATTGGGTAACATAAGGTAAAACGATAAACAACAGAATCGCAACTCTCCACATTCTTGAGAAGAACAAGTGCGTTAATATACGCACAAATAAATCAGAATTATTGTATAATTGACACTAAACTCTATTTATGACAACGTTTTTCAGAATATTAACTTGGATCCACGACAGAAATCATGCCAACAAACGAAGTTTGTAGTGAATACCGAAGAAATTACTACGCGTATGAAAACATGAATGAATTAGATCTCGCCTAGTATTCATTTTGAAATTGTTTTTATCGTCGATTAGAATGAGGGTATGAGATTGTCCCCTACCGAAAGGGATGTAAGAATGATTTTTATAGAGAATTCATTTGAGGAAATCTTTATTGTACGTAGAGTGCTGCACTTGTTAGAAAACTATTAGGTTCAAAACCGTACATTAGAATTGGAGTGGCACACTTCCTATAATTTTGTAACAAATTTATTTTTAAATTCATATTTAGAATAAAACTTATCTCCTGATATTTTAAGAAAACGAATTTTAAAAATGTGTTAATAATTTAATTGCATTATTATTGCATTATTATAATTAATTACTAATATATCTCTCTCATAAATCAATTATCGTGTATAAGCTTAGTTATTTACGAATTACTGGATCCATTAAAGCTTGTATTATCACAAAAACTTATTCTTCATTTGACATTTATTAAATTAGACTTTATTATGTTGTTTCTATGAAAGTTGTTCAATTTAAAAATTTTATTTGCATTCTATACGGTTTTTCCACATTTTGTTTTTTATAATTGTTTTTTGCACAGCAGAACTTTATTTATTTATTTATAAACTGTTTGTTGTGCATTAAGTATAACGAACCTAGTATCGAAATCTTTCAAGTAGGAACAGAAAGTTAAAGCAATGTTAGTATGAAAGAAATACATCTGTGTACAGATGCGCTTCGTGATTTCTGTTGACATATCAGTTCTCGCCGTTATTTCGCCCTATCCCCAATATATATTACGGTAAGAAATGTGGGGAAATTAGACGGTGCAATCTCCTATATGATTGTGTAGACCTGCAGAGGCGGAATTCAATTCATATAAAGTCGTTGGCAATGCGACTTCAAAGCTAACTCACTATATATAGTATTAAATGAGCCACTAAATGGTACCGACACTACGTCTGTTGAGTCAGTACCTGATATCACCAATATGGTTGTCGTATAGGTACATGGTACAAACACAATGGATTTAAAAACAGGCTAAATTGAGAATTAAAATTACTTCAGATCACCTATCTCTCCTGCAAATCCATACACTCTGTTTTTGATAGATAGTAGTTATTACATTACGTGGTACTCATGAAAGCAATTAAATTATTACATAATCTTTATAGGTTGTTTTTTGCAGATAACTGATATATATATATATATATATATATATATATATATGTGAAATTGTGTATTATATGTTGCGCACCCAGTAAAATATTAGTTAAACTATGACCAAAAAATAAACGGAAGACAGCATGAACGGAAACTATAAATTCATGTGAGCAATATTTTTGTGCTCATTGGCGGCTCATAGTTTCGGCACGAAATACGGATTCGGCAACCATTATGCATAATCAGTTAAAGACTTTGTATATATTTTATATAGTGATTTGGCTTCGAAGCACCATTGTAGACGACTTTATATATAGTTAACTAAACTATTACCTTGAATGCACTTTCGTATAGGACATTGTTATGTTCAAATGTTCGCCATTACTTGACCATATATATAGTGTGTATCGAGCATTCCACCGGCACCTACCAATAAGTCGCCATTAAGCAAAAAGCGCAAGTGTACTTGAAATTTTACTTTTTGTTTATGCCTAATTTGGTTTATCCGTTTGTTCTATTTGATCTAAATTTGTTCTAGGTGCGCAAAACCTAAAACAAAATTACATATACATTAATTCTCCGCAAAATAGCAGTCTATAACTATTATAGTTTTAATTGAATGATGATATGGTTACTGCTAAGTATGATAACAGATATCGATCAAGATCAGTGTGTAAGGATTTTCTGCAGTAATTTATGATTAAAAGTAGTGTTAATTCTTAAATCTGGTGAAATTTAGCAAATCTTGAAATCCATTTTGTTGGTACTATGTACCAACTCGGCAACCATAGAGTTGGTATCACGTACCTACTCGGTAACCTTAGTGTTTGTATCCTTTACAGGCTCAGTAAATTTTATATATGGCGAGTAAGCTTTGAAGTGGCACTGTCGAAGACTTTAAATGTAATTAAATAAACTCCCTCCAGTATACACATTCTCATAGGACAATGTACCTTCCAATTTTCCTACTTTTCTCATCCAAGTATTTAATGTTTAATAGGCGTAATACCGGCTGCTATTGTAAACCCAAAATGCATTTATACATGAGATTAAATTTTTTATTCATGCCTAAGTCGGTTATCTTACTGGTCCTATTTGAACAAGTTTTTATACTAGTTTCGCAGCACCTAATTTACGATTGCAATTATTTCGATCTTTTTGGATAATGTAATCATCGTATCCAGTTTACAGTTCCCTATATTGTGACCATTTATTCTCGCAAAAGAGATGCTATTTAGTATAAATTGAAATGTTAAATAATATTGGGACCTTAAGCACAATTTCACATTAGACAGAAAAAAATCTGCCAATTCCAATGATGGTCTACCTGATATATTAAGATTTTGGTCAGAATAGTAACGGGATACTCTAAGGTTTGCAATTTAAAGTGAAATGTGAAATATAGGATAAACAATAGGTACTTTACAAAGCGAATATAATCAAAACATAGATTCTCAATTTTAAAAGATATTCACCGACGTGAATTTTATTAACTGAACATTTAAATGAAAATAATTCTTAGGACGCAAATAAGCAAATTTTAATCTAATTAAAGTTAAAACATAAATAATTATGTCATTTAAAAGCAAGTTCCCTGTGCGCTCATTTCAAACCACACACGATAGAATTAAATTCATATCAGCTTGGGAAATATCAGCAATAATACGGAAACTTTAATTAATAAAACATTTTTTATACCTATTGTACAAAAATTAAAAATTTCAGTAATTACCGAGTACAAAGGTCAAGTAACTTAACATAAAAGAGATCAATTTAAATTTGTTTGTTGGCTTTTTTTTAAGATTATAGAAACTGCTGGATAATATTGTGTCGTTTTAACTACTTGACTAATCATTATTTGTTAAAGATATACATATTAATTTATAATTGTAATTCACATGAGACCATGTTTATTTATAGTTGCAAATTATATAAGATCCTATAAAGTTAGTATACGTTCAGCTTATTACATTTCTATTCATATTAAATGACGGCTTCCTAATGAGGAATATTTTCTTTAGCTTTCCCTATATACACAAATTATATTCCAATAATCTAGAAATAATTTAATGTTTGTTGTAATGATTAAACGAATTTTACAGAAATTTAAAGCATAAATAGAAATATATATATATATATATATATATATATATATATATATATATATATATCTTCTACATAAAACCAATAATTTATTTAATGAATTATAATTAAAGATTTGTTGTACGATGTTTTACGGAGATTTTTCTTTACAATAAACAGTTTAATGTTCAATTAAATTTAATTAATTTGTCCCGTTTTTACCAAAATATATATTTATAATTTTGGACGCAAATCTTTGCAAATATTTAATTTTTTAATGGACAATGTACTGATTTCATAAAAAACTATATTATAATGCTTTAAATATCTAAAGATAAAAATCGTATTGGAGAAATATTTTGTTGAATGTAATGTTATGTGTTCATTTTCTATAAGCTTTTTTCTTCTAGCGATGCTCCCAGGCCATTTTAATAATGAACGATAGATTCCATTTTTTTCAAAATATGTTTGCAAATAATGCAATTTGCAAAATAAAACTGTTGGTTACTTATTTCTTTCGTGATATCGATGGAAAATTACAGATTAATAATATAATCGGCGTTGCTCCACGTCTAAGAAATACTAATTTCAAAGTCAACTTTACTGAATCCTTTTAAATTCATTCAATTGGCACCATTCCTTTGTAAAAATGGCAACGTTTTTACGGCAATATAAGAACGCCTTATTTCCTTTTTCTGTAACTTCTTCTTGAGTTTTTCTTGATACTCTTATGTCTGATAAATAATAACCCGTCAGGGGTCTTAATTTTTGGGCAAATTAATCTATATGGTTCGTGCGGTTTTACGTACTGAATTTTTGAATTCATTGTTATTTACATAACTATTAGTTGACTGAGCAACGTTGTGTCAGAATGGTTGACAGGAAATCACCATTTTCAAAAAAATGTTCAAATAATGAACGAGGTATCTTCTATGAGAGTTCAATAAATTCGCTTTTGCAGAATAACATTTACACAAATCTTTTAATTTAGTAGCATCTGTTACCAAATAATTTAAGCATTATAGAAAGCTATTTTATCTTCATGGCCATTTTAAAATTTACCGATTTCGGACGAATATTTGATGTTTTATTTTTCTCTTAGTGAATCTATTTCTTAATCTTGTAACTCGTGTATTTTTAATATATATATGCTGCAAAGATATACTTTGTTCTTTAATAATTGAGTATTTTTTTTGTTTTTCTCATATTTACTTTAGTTTAATTACAGTCATTTGTTTAATTATTATGTACACAGGCTGGTAGTTAAAAATATGCACTTCAATATATCTTCCAAATATAGATTATATGATTATTTTTTTATCAAATTTTACTTAAAATATTGTAACTAATTTTATTATTTAAAAAACTTCTTTTTAACTGTATGTCCTTGTCAAAACTATTGTCGCCTAAAACTTGATCGATTTCTTACGTATGTGTCCATAGGTTTATAAATATCAATCCGCTTATGTTAATATAACTACATAAATGCGACCATTCATCATGGTGTCAATTTCGCAAAGCAGAGTTTAGATTCAAATACTATAGTTACGGTCGTATAGATCATCTAGGCACATGATATATCGTCTAAAGAACCTCTCGAATGATGATTAATATTTTCTATATGTTTGAAAGGAAGTAACTGAGTGCTAATTCAATTAAAAAGAACGAGTCCTGCCTGCGGGCGAGTGCGAGTGCTCGCGAGCCTGCCATTGCCTCAGCAATATTTCATAAAGTCAAATAAATAACTAAATAAATAAATAAATTTGAAGTCCAACTATTAGATTCAATTAACAATAGAAATAATTAAATGTTCTACATAAAGCCAAATCGGAGTAATTCAGTAAGTACAGAAAGTAATTGAAATAAATTATTTTTCAATAAGTGAAATGCGATGATATATCATGTTAAATTGTACCCTAATGTATGAAGAGTAGAACAAATGCTAAAAAGAATATAGAACGCTACGTTTTGTGGGTTATATCACAAAATATAAATATTTTTGTGTAAATTCCATGTGATTATTCTACAAAATTTGTTCAAGCCTGTTCCTGATTGAGAATCGCACTGCTAGCTTTTACAACTATTACGTAGTGCTACCTATCTTTAAGAGTTTGCCCCAATAATGGTCTAAAAATATATTAATAACTGTTAAACAATAATTTGGATTAAGTTTAGAAGGAAGATCTACAGAACAGCATGTAGGTATGATTTTTTTCAAAAATTCAAAAATATGTAATTATTAGATTATGAAATTTAATGACCAGTGAATTATTTTAATTATTGTTAAAATTTGGTAACTTTGCCAAAATCTCTAATCTAGTTTTACGCAATGAAAAATCATTTGGCGTGTTGTTTAGCGCCAATCCTAAAATCGCTTTTAAATGAAATGAATTGTTGAATGTAATCTCGGTAGATTATTTTACGAACAATTTTTTAATTAGGTTTAAAACGCATAGTATTTTTTAAACTTATGCCAAATATTTCAATTAAATTTATTTTACTTTATATATATATATATATATATATATATATATATATATATATATATATAAAATATGCTGATATAATAGAAGGTGTGGCGAATAAATACAGTGTTATATACACTTTGTTGAGGCGAACTACTATATAAGCAAGTGTGTTTTAGATACTGCTCACTTAGTGAAATATTAGTTCATAGTGAATAAAAAGGATATAGGAAAATCAGCACAAATGATGGTTATAATCTCGTAAAGACATTCATTCTGTGCTTACTGGAGACTCAAAATTAGGAGCTGCTAGATGCTCTATATCAAATAAAAGTGAGGTAGTGGCATAGTGCAATTACGGACAGGAATATGTATTCACGAAGTTATACCGTTAACGTCATTTAAAGTCATCGTAAACGAAAACGCCTACGCTAATGTACTATATATAATATATACAGAGTCTGAAATTGGTACCGAAACAATGGTTGCATTAGGTAGCTAGGTAAATATGAATTATTTTGTGAGTCAGCGTTAAAAACGCATTTCCGAAAATTTATTTGAAGATAGCTTCATTACGTTTTTTATTGTATTGGAAAATGTGTCGTGAACTGTCGATCATTTCTGGACCAAATATGTAGAAGGTAAAGATCAAAGCACTGGCTCCGTCTGATATGTCACAAATTAGCACAAAACGCATGTGCACATGAGATTATATTTTTTTGATGCTGATTTAGTGTTAACCTATATCAATGCAAACTTTGTACCAAAGCGAACAATCTACAAAAACGTGCATTAACACGTGCTAAATTGTCATTTTTTCATCTGGATGACATACTACTCTTGAGGTTTGATCAAATCATGAGCGGAAATATATTCTTAAAATCATGTTTGCGAGCTTGAAGCAAACGGCAATCTCATTGTATTTGACCGTTTATCAAACATTATAGCAAACATTTATCCACTTTGTTATTAATGTGTTTTTTCTTCCTAATTAGAAATATTCTGTGTAATATTCAAAGGCAATGGACATAATAAAGAATATATATATATATATATATATATATATATATATATATATATATATATATATATATATATATATACAGACGAATCCATACGACTTGCCACACCCGACAAAGGATCAGGAATTGTTATACTTTAAAGCGACGCTTATAGGAAGTCCATGAACGATATAATAAATGATCAATTTAAATTTAAGCATGACATCAAACAGAAAGATGATTCAACAAACATCGAATCAAGAATTTTGAAAAAGATGGAAAAACACGTTCTAACATCGATGGCTGACTCCGAGATTAGATCATAGCTCACAGAAGACATCCAAAAAGCTAAATCCGTCAGAACAAACACCACAAGGTTGTACGGCAAACCAAAACTCATAAAGCCGTAACAGCCTCAGGAGCTCCCTTGATGCGGCCCATTATGTCAATGATCAACGCTCCACAACATAAACCAGTCAAGTTTCTCCGCAAACTACTTGAACCAATACGGAGCATCATAAACGCAAACACTATCAAGGACTCCTTCCAACTAGCAAATGAATTGAAGGGGAAGAACATCCTACAGAATAAAATGGTC
This sequence comes from Eudiplozoon nipponicum, assembly GCA_029291075.1. Lineage (NCBI taxonomy): Eukaryota > Metazoa > Platyhelminthes > Monogenea > Mazocraeidea > Diplozoidae > Eudiplozoon > Eudiplozoon nipponicum. The sequence continues at coordinate 60,097 of JAQBSW010000763.1, read as the reverse complement.
TCGCTTGACATCTCATCCTTATTTACAAACCTACCACTGGATAAGACAACGGAGATCTTGTGTGACCTCATCAAAAATGAGTTTTTTGAATTCCCTGTGGACACCAATGGCGTCAAAGACCTCATATTAGCATGTACTAAATCGTGCAGTTTACATTCGAAGGGATATACTACCGCCAGATCAATGGTGTAGCTATGAGAAGTTGCATCGCACCCCTCCTGGCAAATGTATACATGTATCACCTGGAAAAAACGAGCCTAAAAGTTATAATTGACCAGTGCGCATTCTACAAAAGATATGTAGATGATATCTTGTTGTTCATCTCAGAAGCAGCAGACCCTTTCCAAAATCCTCAAACAAGCAAATGGAGTCGATTCAGACATCAAATTCACTCTCGAGGTAGAGAAAGACGACGGTTTTCCTTTCCTTGACATCAAACTCACTCGAGAAGCAAACAGAGATTTGACACTGGCCATACATAGAAAATCCACTTTCCCCGGACAATACATTCACTACAACAGTAATGTGCCTAAAACCCACAAAAGCAACTTCGTAAACAACCTAGCAAACGTAATCACGAAGATCTGCTCTGAACACAAGATTGAGGAAGAACTGGGCTACCTCAGGAAAATTTTGCTAATGAACAACTACCCAGAGCGTTTCATTGATGTCAACATCAGACCACGGCAGATTCGTACTAGAGAGGATACCGTCAAGCAGGTTTTTCTAAACTTACCATTTAGAGGCGACGTACCAGCCTCAATAATTGCACGGCGGCTGAAAACTTTCCCAGTGTTAAAGTTAATATGACATTTAGTACACAGAGAATCATGAGGTTGGATGCCAAAGATCAATTGCCAATTTCTCCAAATCATTCATAGTCTACAAATTCTCATGTATGTGCGGTAGCACATATATCGGACGTGCGAAGAAGCAATTGATAAGCAGAACCCAGCAACATTTGCCACAGAAATTGATTAACGAATGCTTGCCACCGTCAGGAAAATCAGCTAATTCCGATCATATATTGGCAACGAGGCACCCTGTCAATTCAACCAATTTCACAATTCTACATAAAGCAAAATCAGAAAAACTATTATTTAACTATGAAGCCCTTTACATAAAACAACAAGAACCTGACCTTAATATTCAAAAGTTTCATCAACATGATATTCTTATCGACTGGCCAAGAATAACAAAATTCAACAACAATCTACTAGTATCCAGCCAAGAACAAACAGGCCCTCGACTAGAATCAACAAACATACAATCGGATTGGCAACAAACTGAAGTGGAAATAACAGAGGCGCATACGATGACAGAAGTCTCCAAACAATGTGAGCGTTTAACATTGCAATCCACACTGGCGTTGTTACCACGTGAAAACGACATTTTGCGCAACGAGGTGAAACGATCAACTATACTGGGAAAAATAGCACTTGTATATGTAACAGTGAAAATGCGCACAAATGGTTAATTCTCAAGCTATCAAAACAATAATGACAAGATCTCAGACATCACTTCGCAATACTGCGAGAATGACCTTTACATACAAACACGCATACACACTCACCAACTAGCAAAACAAGAAACAGCAGTAAAAACGAGTCAGATTTGTTACCACTAGCATAATCAATTGAAAACCCAAAATGTATAAATATGTATGATTGTATAAGAGATGATTAGTATTAACGAAATAAATGGCCTTTATCCACTTTGTTATTTGTGTTTTCCTAATTATAAGAATATATATATATATATATATATATATATATATATATATATATTATATATATATTGGTAACTCAATTAAGCGCTCATTGATTGCGCGTGTTGTAAAGGCAATAATTTAAATCAAGTTTGCGAGCTTGAAGTAAACGCCAATCCCGTTGTATTTACCTAGTCGTTGAACAACTTAACAAAACTATCTAGTTTTTATTTTCATACTCAGACGCTGATCACGGAAGATCGAAACGCGTCAGTGTTTGCGACCGGCGGTAATTGTGCTAGTTTACTTCACGTTTTGTTAAAGAAAATGAAATGCGTATTTACTTTGAGCTCGCAAGCTTCATTTAAAGTATTGCTACCGGCACCCGCGCAATAAATAGTTTTAAAATGGTATAGACCCAAAATCCAAATAATTAACCGTAACAAACTAGAGCTTCTACTAAAATATTTAAACAAAATTAATGCAGAGAAAAATTTTAAAGAAGTCCAAAAATTAACATTTATGAATATGCCAGAATTAGAAATGTCAATCTGGTTAATAATTCGGCAAATAAATAGATAATTCTCAATTGTAGAAATGAAAAGTTGCAAGAATTTAATTATTGAGGTCGAATCCGCTTCCTTCTAAAACACCAACATTAATTTATAGTGGAAATTGTATTAACATTATCTCGTTTCCTACTATGACGATATTACCCTGAGAACTAAGGCGAAGCCATTTTTCGGTTTAATAGGTAGTAAATACGGCGTTAACCTTGATGCAGGGGAGAGAGTGTGAGATTTCGAAGCGCTGAAGGCGATTTACTGATGCTAACAGGAGATTCGCACCTGCCTCTAGAACCTTGTGTGGCAGATATTCCAGGCTGAGAACAATGCTGAAACTAAACTGCCAACTCCTAATATTAAATAGAAACCCTGTGTTCGCCTACATACAATAACCTAACTGAATATTTTTTTTTGTCATAGTTATGCCGGCAGAAAGCTTTAATTGCGACAATAATGTAAAGAATCTTTCGTTAAAATCGCAGAAAATGTCAAAAACTTTTCCAAGAAACGCGTTAAACTGCTTTTGGCGTGTTAAAAATTCGATTTTCCTGTTTGAAATTTGGTGACAAGAAAAAGATACGCCACGTTCGCCTTTCGTCCATCATATCTTAAAACCCATTCAAAGATTTTGTGAGGGAAAAATACAAAAATAAACTTACTATTTAAGATTTAGCATGAATGTCTTTCAAAAATCCATCAAACGAAAAAAAAATTACTTACCAAATACTGTTGGAGTATCTGGTGGCACCGTAGTGGGTGGGGTATACAGGCATTGCACGGCATCTGAAAAGTTGCTATGAACACCATCTTGTGTGTCTTCTCGAACCCGGAACGAATAATATCCGGCAGGCTTTTCGTCCAACTTGATAAATGCTGCAATATAACAAAATTTTACCATAGCTAATACAATTAATCAACCACTGAATGCGCAGTTGGAGATAAATATTAGTTAAACTCAGTTCGGGAGCTTGAAGTATACACCTATCGCACAGTTTTTAGCCAGATGAACAAGGATGGTTTCACTATGTTGTTCGACGACTGGATAAATTGAATGGAATTGGTGTTTAATACAAGCTCGCAAAACACTTTTTATGAAAATATTTTTTATATTGAATTATTTTTGGAAGCAAACGAAAAATAACTTTATGGCCATACTTCTTCTGTATTTTAATTAAATAGTAAAAATATATGATGTTGATTAACTATAAAAATAAATATTCATTTTGGGACAGAACTTTTTCAAATCTATTCTACCTTTAACTCTTCAGTCAAATGTGGCTTCATATAATTTCATTTCACAAAAAAATCTTTTAAACCGTTCTACACAACATCCGAAATTGACAGCAATGACTTCGTTGTTTCCGTGGTAGTACGAAAAATTAGGTGGATCGAAGGTTCAAGCGTTGCTTTTTGCCTTCTTATGTTCCTCCATTTTTGTGTCAACAAGGAAGTTTGATAGCCTTTATGGGTGCGGCATATATTGTATATGGTATATTGATTTTGATGTTGCATTTCAACGAATTTGCAGAAAGTTAATTCTATTACTGCTAGAAAAGATATTCCTATAAGACGTTTTACTGTCCACCAAAGCAGTTGCCTGCAAGCATAAAACGCATGTTTACATGAAATTATAGCTTTTGTTCGTGTCGAATTTGGTTTATCTTCCTGATACTATTTGAGCAAATTTGTTACTAGATGCGCAACACATAATACACAAATCCGTAAATTATAGTTCTAAGCAAGAAACATTATGTAACTATATCGTGAATTGAATGATAACATGATCACTGCAAAAGGTGATAAATGATATACATCAATGCTGGAGTATGAATTTGGTAAAGTAGTGGGTATTCAGAAACTTTTATAATTATCAATTTTGGTAAAATTTAGCATTGCTTGAAATAAATTGTGTTGGTACCCTGTAAAGACTCGGCAACTTCGGTGTTTGTATCAGGTACGGACTCGGCAAACATACTGTTAATACCAACTTACAGGCTCAATATATTTTATATATCGTGAGTCGGCCTTGAGGTCGCACTGTCGAAGTCTTTATATTAATTTAATTAAACTACATCTTATATACATATTCGTCCAGGTGACTGTATCGTCCCACAGTTCCAAATTTCTTGACCAAATATAAATAATGGGTATAAGACGTAGAACTGGCTTCTACAATTGAGTTTTTACTAAGAACAAAACGCATATTTACATGAGATAATATCTTTCATTCATGGCGAATTTGTTATGTATTTATTGTCAATTTTACTGCTAAGTACGTAGTACCTAATACAAAATTAAGGTAGGCTAAGACAGCAATAAAAAATGTTAATATTGTAAAATAATTTAGTTTGGAATGAGGAACAGTCTTATCCATTTAACACAAGCTTGATTAAAATCAAGATATATATTCCAAATTAATAGACTGAACCTAATTTAATCCAGGAATCACAAATAGCGGCTAAACTGAGTATGATAATTACACGCTACAAAGTTGTTATAATGATTGAAAACACAAATATTAATCATTAATTTTGTTCTAATTTTGTACAGTACAAAGTCAAGAATAATAACCTTGAAACAACACATTTCAAACAGCAAACCCTGTCTATATTACAAAAACCATTTCCATGTAGTCCCCCCAAAAATATTAAGTCAGAAGAAATTATACACATTTATTAAAGGAGTAGTTTTACCTCCATCTAATTTAGTATTCCTATAATTATATTAAGGGGTGATCAACCCGGAAACGTCAAAAATAACCCACGGCAACAGGTTCCGGTATATTCTAGCACTTATATACATGAATAAACCGGAACCTAACGCCGTGGGTTATTTTAGACGTTTCCGGGTTGATCACCCCTTAATTTTAGCAGAAGTTAAAATTTAGATTAGACACATTGTTTCCCCTAATTATTTTATATTTAGTAAACAAGTATAAAAACATATTAGAAGTGCCCAGACGCAAACATCATTGAGCTTAATTTGAAAAACAAACTTTATGATAAGACCAAACTGAAGCCAAAATTGTACCTCATTACCAAGAACTTTGGTGATTATTAAATAAACAATTTATTGAATTTAACGAATAAAATGAGCGAACTTAAATTTCTCTTAAAAGGAAATCATCAGGTAAATTACAACTTATGTAAGTCATGTTTATTAGAAATGGTGAAAAACTAAAAATATATATTTCTTTGAAAGTTACTTACTATGGAATCCTTTTTAATTTAAAGTCCATTCATCTGTATGGTATGAAATTATGTATCCTAAAGGCATTAACATTAGGTAGGTCTAGATTATCAGGTATAAAGCCTAAGAAGTTGGAATTAGGAAACCTGCGCGATATATTCAGAGCTAATTGTTATGCTCTTCATGTATTAGAAACAACAATGATTAATGTCGTAATGTAATTTATTCTTAATTTGAGGTATGTAAACGTTGATAAATGGAGGGAAAATCCTATGATCATATTACTAACAGACTCCCGACTAAGTAGAATATTAAAATCAATACTTTTTAAATACAATATATTGCCCTTTTTAAAAAAAAGTCCCTTACCCAGGGCACAAGACTCTCTAACCAAGAAGAAAATATTGATTCCTTAGATAGATCAGGACTGCATAAAATCCAATGCGTTGGCTATGGTCTCGAGCATAGTGTTTTGACCATGCGCCCAATCAAGGAAAAAAGAGACTAACGTGCAACAGCGGGTATGGACATGTCGCTCAATCTGATCTAGCCCGTCATGTAGTAGAGATCGGAAACACTATAAACTGGGATGATTGCAGACGCATTGCAATATTTAGTTGTTACGAGGATGTTGGGATTGATTTGAGATTCTATTAAAATTAAATGTGGAGATGATATTATGATTGAAAAAGCCGTAGAAATATCGTTAGGTTCGATGTGGTGTACAGAATTTTTGAATGGTAGAATAAAATAATGCATGAATCAGAATCTGATGCTAGCTCAAGTAAACCTCAAGTAAAAATATCGGATTAGGACGGGCTTATTAGTGGGATTATTATGTAATTAATGGGTAATCAAATATTTATTATATAGTCTTTTTAAATGCACACATTATCTATTCCTTTATTTTTAAAACAATTGGTAACTTGAAGGCTTATTAATGTGATCAAATCATCTTTCCATATATTACATATTCGTTATTTTAATATCATTAAAAATATTCTTGTCTAACCAGCACTTATCAAAATTCATATCTTAATAAAGCATCTTATTGAATAGTATATGACCCAATTTGCCTTGCGCCCACCCTATCTATTTGAGCGAAATTTCACATGTGCAAGGCTTCCGCTTTATAATTTCATCACATTCCGCGGCATGAGGTTAAAATAATTGTACCTGATGCATCAGACCCCCCCCTGAATCTAAATTTGTGGGCGAATTCAATTACCTCATTCCATATTGTGAGTAAGGGACAAAATTTTAATCACATTTAAATTGTAAATTTATGTTCAACCACTCTAGTTTCACTAAGCTAGATGAGTATAACAGTTACAGCTATGCAATCATCTAGTGAAAGATCAGTCAGACGTATAATTGATAAAGCTTTAGCAAAATCTTGTTACCTTCATTAGTTTGTTTCTTTCAAAACAAGCAGCGATGGGTGAATTGAAAAAAGCATATATATATATATACTATAGCCCCCTCTATTAGGCACTGTATATTGACTCTTTTTAGGGCATTTTTACTCTAAAATTTATTTTATTTTATTTTTAATTTGACGGCTAAGTTTGTTAGGGGCCATTATATTTAAAAGAATAATGGTTCTTATTTTTAGCTATTAACACAGTTTTTATAGACAGTCTCGTTTGCATTTGAAATATATACACGCGCGCGATGTACATGTGATTGTTCGTTTTTCTTTTGACAACGGTACGTTCATTTCTGACGTTAGCCAATTTCAAGTAAAAATATTAATGTCAAATAGCTCACCCATGCACGGAGCAGGCAATAATACATCAGACCTCCTGTGCAGAATACTAGATGGTTTTTATTTTAACATTAAAGATAGTTTTTTAGATTGGTGTTTAATTCTTAGAACGCGAACTTGATTCGCAAAATTGATATCACCACCTGCGCAATCGGTGATCGTTGATTGACACATAATATGATTAGAATTCTTGTTGATAAATAACATTGTAAAGAGGTAAAACTCTTAACCATAACGAAATCGACTGCCAACATTTGGTTCGTCATCAAGTAAATTTTAAAAAAGCAAATGGGATTGATGTTTAATAGGTTCGAGCAACAAAAATCGTGTAAAGCACATAAAAAGGCTCGGACGCAAATAATTCACTTTTTTCTTCTTCTAATGCACAAATTAATTTTTTATTTAACTGGGCCTTGATGATGGTTCAGTTTATTACCCCTTCCTCCCCCTCATCCCCATAGAAGCATCCATGTGCCTTAAATACATTTAAGCTGGCGAAATCTGGGTTTTTATGCGTGTGTATGCGGATGTTGAGTGCGTGCTTTTGCATAAAAGGGTTCGAAAATTAATATTGTTGTCATGCTATCTATTTGCTTATTCCGATCTACTCTTCAAAGTTACCGTTATAAAGCGCTATATATTACCATCCAGTTAAGTTTAGTCGAAAAGTGGCCCTTCTAACATAATTTGGTTCGCCTGTTTTACAATAAAATAGAGTCTCATTGAACAACTTATTAAAATTACAAATACAAAGTGGTGAATGAGCTGAAAATATTTCGCGGCCTACATCTCACACTCGAAATTGTATAAACTCGTTATAAACAAGCGTTTTAAACTAATAATAAGTTAGAATAAAGTTTTGCATTTATATTTTATTTATTATATGATTACCGTTTAACACATCTGTGTTGAACGAGTGCATTTGTTGTAGTGTGTCTGTCCATTGTACTAGGAATGACTTGGCACATAGAACATTGCCTGGAGTTGCCTCTCTCACCCAGTACACCTTGATTCCACGACTATTGCTGGTGCACGCTGATATACTCGGCGGGTTGGGTACTGGGAAGTTATTAAAAATGTTATGCAAATTGCCCAATTAAAATAAATTTGACATTAAAAGATTTATTCATATCGCCGAAAGAAGACTTATATTTCAAAAAAATTATGTTTATTCTAGTAGGTATTCGATTTTGTGCTCAAGGCGGCCAATTCCAAATGAGACAGAATAATGAAACGCTGAAAATATGTCTCTTTAATAAAATAACTTTGCGTCAGTTTTGGAATCATTTTATAACATATCATTTAAAATCACTCCAGCAAACACGTAAATATAAACCTTTTGATGCATTGAAAGCGCGTTCTTTTAACAGGCTTTATATTCGGATATCGGTATTTTCATTATCGCTACAAACAATGCGAAACAATCCATTTACCGTTATTCCCAATTGTCACGATTATTTTACAAATGTCGTTTTGTATCAAAATATAATTATGATGTCTAACATTGTCACGATATATTATTAAATGTGTTTGAAAACTTGCAGTCTCACTTTAAAAACAAACTGTCATTTATTTGTCTCATCGATCACTTGCAAACAGTAAAACATGCATATTTACACATAATTGCACTATAATCTCCTTTAATATATTATTCGGCGTTTCCCTTTTAATATAATTTTTTACAGCAATAATTCTTTTCATTAATTATATAGACAAATGCCATACCATGGACAAGTATACTTTTTGATATATAATACTCGTTTGCCAAAATCGTCAGCTATAAATTTAGTTTAATTTTTATAAAATGTAATGTTGATCGCTTTTATTAAATCCAAGGCTTATCGAATTTTTTATGTTCTTAAATCAATAACTTTTGTTTATAAGACTACGATTTTATTAGTGTGCGTTTTATATGCCTAATTCATTTTTTTTAAATAAAAACAAAAACACGGTTACTTGCCAAAAATTTTTGATTGACGAAGACATTTCTACTGAAAAGCGTTGCGCCATTATTGTATATGCAATTTTACGCAGTGCTTCATAACAAGAAACGTTAAAACAGGCTAACGACTATGATCGAAATGTCCATGCATAATTTTAAATCGTAAATAACGCGTCTTTAGCGGTATAGCCCGCGAGATTTATAACAGCGTATCCAGTTCCCCCGCGTAAAACTTTTGGAAGCGACAATTCTTAAATTTCTAAAAAGTGCTTAGTATTCACAAAATTAGAATATATATAAATAATAAAAGTATATATATATATATATAAAATTTTATAAATAAATAAAAATTACAAGAAGATATATATATATATATATATATATATATATATATATATATATATATATATATAGATATTCTCTCATGGTCTTCTCAAATATCTACTCATGAACATATCTTTATATATATATATATATATATATATATATATATATATATATATATATATAGATATTCTTTCTCATGGTCTTCTCAAATATCTACTCATGAACATATCTTTATATATATATATATATATATATATATATATATATATATATATATATATCGTGTATTATAATTTTTATATTCATCGCATAAATTGCACTCAGTTTTACTATCAGTAGAAAGTAACAACGTACACTTCCAATATCACCAGGCGGAAGATGCGGGGCTATGGAAGGAAAGATTAATTTTAAAATCCATAAATTTTTCCCAAACCAAAATTTGTAAACGTAGGTGTCGCATAAAAAGCAATAAACCATTTGCAACGAAATATATTTCAAACGAAACCGGAAACCGGTGTAATTTTGCGCCCCGCTATCGTTGCAAATTTCTTTTTCGATGGCGTACCACATTTACTGGTTTTTAAAAATATAGGAATATGTAAATCATTTTCATTGCCTATCAATTAATCATATAAAGGACCAAATTCATTTATCAATAACATTTTTGAAATCAATAAATAGCCGGTTTAAATCGTAAATATATTACTAATAATACGTTACATGAGTTAAAATATGCTATGTATTTCCGTTTGATTCAGTTGTTGAATTTTATTCCTGTCAAATTAATTGTGTTTCGATTACAGTTTGTCTACGTGTGTTTGTAATTAAATACGAGATGACATTTGAATTTTTGTGGATGTCTGTCTTTGTGTGGTTTGAGCTTTATTTAACTGTAAATCTAACTAATCTTTTTATAATAATATGTATAAATTTAAGTATGTGTAAATGTGCCAATTTGTGCGTGAAGGCTGGATAATCGTTTTTCTTAACAGAAAACAGCTTAATCTTTAATAAAAGCACATCATTCTGATTTAGAGAAATTATTCACGCTCTAAAACACAGAAGAACACTCGCTTCTATGTATGAATGTACAAAGCAATTGCCAAGAAACAACTGTCATATACGTTCACTAGAAATTAATTACTAAAACAGTATTACGTAAAAATTCTAGAATTGACGCATCATCACCAACCTAACAGACCGCAACAAGGAGAAATTCTCTGAGCAAATTAACAGAGAAAATGCTACCAATTGAACAAATTCCTGGAGCCATCAAAATGCCTTTTTAACTCGTTCAACTAGAATTAATAATACAAATGTATGCTCTAGCAATTGAGACGTGTGTATGAACGGAAGACAATGGATATACGTTTATGAATTTTAGTTAAGACTGGCATTTTTCCCAGCAGGCTAGCGATAGACGTCGATTTTGCTTAAACCTACATATGTAATATAGCTAATTTAAGTATTGTTTTGAAATTTAGGGCAACCTATTTGCTTTTGACACCAATTAAAGAGAAACAACAGTAACTGCCTACCAAAACCATTAAATATCCACATAAAAGCGCAAGACGTAAATGATTAACATGGTATGTAATTAATATAAATATAAACGTCTGAATAGGATATTATACTTACGTTAATACTGCGTTTTCAATATTTTCCTTATACTTTAGTAAACCTGTGTGATATACATTAATAATGGACCCAATAATGTTCAAAGAAATGAGTTACCATAATATGATCAGAGCATCAACATTATAACAAAAAAGGTGAAACGAAAGTTAAGTCATTTAATATATGCACTAATGCTTATAATAATGGTTCGCTTGCTAGGTAAGATTAACCATAAAATAACAAATGAATTGTTGCCAGATTATTAATTGTTTGAAATTATTTTTTCCCGTTAAATTGTTTTTGGCACACATAAAATGACTTCCAATTACATTTTATATTCAAGTATAAATAATAATCTATAATAGATTGTATTTGGCATAACAATTCGCAAATTACAATAAAGTGAATTTTAAAAGAGTTAAGCTAATAATATCTCGATATGTTTATTTTTATCTGATTAACCAAAAGTAAGCCAAAAAGAATGCACATTTAATATGTTTTGGTGTCCATGTAAATTATTAAGCATCTTTTTGAGCAATGCCTTGATTTACACTTACCGAATGGTAGTGTTGATACCTCACTGAAGCCAGAAACACTTGTAACATTATCTTTTGTTAATTGGTAAACGTTGACTTCGAATCGATCACAAGCACGATAGTCTGTAATTGTGTATTCCAAATTGTTGCTATAATAATTACCGACTATATTGGTCGAAGTAGGCCTCCACTGAATATTGTAGGACTCCACTGGGTTTGTCTTGATGTGTTTCGGCTCTTCTATTTGAATTTTTATAAAACCTTGTCCTGAAATCGTTTTGTAGTCGAGGTATTCCGCTGCGACTATTTTTTACAGGAAAAATGAGAATCATAATCAATAGTTAGTTAGGTAACAAATTAATTGCCTAATTTAGGCTGGAGCTAATTTTGTATAATTATTTTCTTCATTTTTTTCAATTAGTATATCTATATATATTATTCATAAGATGTATTGTCATTATTGTTATTATAATAATTTAAATTAATATTCTACCTATATTAATTTGGTTTCTACGAAACAATACTGGAAGCATACGTCAAAGTCACCATAAATAAAGGTAACATCTCGTGTAAACGTGCCTGCGATTTTGCGCATATATTTTTTTCATCTGAAACGGATGCGTTACTGGGATGGGCCGAGGTTTTATAAAGCGTACTTTGGAAGTCTGCCTAGTTATGGTAGTTATGAGTATTTGCCATGTTTGCTGTAATAAACGAATATGAATAAATTGTCTTTTTATAAGCTCCAAAATTGAAAGAAATAATTCAAAGACTGCCTTCATTATAATAAACTGCATACAAGGGAAAATTATCGTATTTCTAGCGTATCGTCTAATTATCGAACAAAATAATCGATTTCTACTAGCATCCTTTTTGATTCTTCCCGGTATACAGTTAAAAAGTATGCTAGTAAAATTATTTTGAATTAAAAATAATTTTTTTAGAGCACGTCCTACGTATCGAGCAGAATTTTATCGATTTTGCTCTTGAAATTTTAGATCAACAATCGATGCGTTAGTGGGATGAGCCGAGGTTTCATATATCGCACTTTGGAAGTTTATCTAGTTAGACAAATGCATTCTCGATTGAGTAGCCTATGGCATTTATGAGTATTTGTCGTGTTCGCTGTATTTTACGATAATGCGAAAATTACATGTCTTCTCGAATGCTCCAAAATTAAAGTAAATTATTCAAAAAAGGAAAATTATCGTATTTATAATGTATCATCTAAATATCGGTCAAAAACGTTCTACTAGCTTCGTTGTTAACTTTTCTTGGTATACATATTACAATTATGCTAATAACATTATTTTAAATGAAAAATAATTTAATTTTCACGCACCTCCTCCGTATCGACCAACAAATTCCACTTCGGCTGGTTTACTTAATGAAGTGTCCTGGTATTCTCCGAAAACACTAATCAAATACGAATTCAAGGGCACAACATTGGTCAATTCATACTCTGAAAATAAAAAATGAGTAAATTTGTCTAATAAACGGGATTCGGGCATAATAAATGTAGAAAAAGTTGTTTCAATTCAAAACTTGCTAGTTTCCTGGTTCAACTTCGGAGGCAAATTTATGTTTTAAGTTAGTTTGAATTCTAGCTATTTTTATGAATTTCGAAACTTCCGTATATATTATTAATTTTTAATCGATCGATAGAAATATGCGAAATCACGCTTACGGAATTTGAAATATAACCTGATAGAATTGTTATTGCTTACGAAATATGACTTTACTTTTAAATATACAGTTTAAGAAAAAATCAAGCTTCATTTTTATATATATATATATATATATATATATATATATATATATAATATTTAAAAACCTTTGTCTCTTTGGGAGACGCCTTTGGGCAAAATGCATGAACTCGGTGCTTTTTAAATATCACAATGTGGTTTCGAATTAATTTTAGCGCCGTAAGTTATCAAAAAATTGTGATCTGTATAACATTGCTAGTTTATTTTGCCTTAATTGGCACACATATCACAGGGTATCTGACTGCGTTGTCATTATATCGTAATAGAGATTATTGTAACATTTTCATTTGCACTGAAATAGTTCCCTACATTCACTAATTGTTTATTTCTGTAACTTAGATTTAATTTCGATCCAGTCTGCCGCAAATCTTATACTTGATCCGCCAACTAATTTTGACATATCATGAAAGTAATCAGCGCAAACTGTCACTACGTCTAAATGACATTTTTTAACTAGTTATTACGGTTCACACATATCTATTAACGTACTCTACATTATCAGCGTTTATAGCCTGTTGTTTTTAGAAAATTATGTTCATACACACACTATCGTCTAGACAATTATTTGATAAAAATCAAATAGCTTTGTGCATATATTAAAGATATAAACTTCATAATTGATAGAAAATTTATCAGGTCACTCATATCGTTAGCTTGAAAAAAGACACACACGTTAAAAAATACGTCCGGTGTGTCGATCGAAATGTCGATTAACAATTGTTAATTAGACATTTTGTTGAATGTGTGATAACTATTTCATTTTTTGACGCAAAATCTACCAAAATCAAAACAAGATTAGCCCAAAAATCATTGATTGCGTAGGTGGTGATAATAATATGCTTTGTTTTGTTTATGTATATACTTCAGTTTAATATACGCATATCAGCTTACCGTCATGCTCCGTTGATAAACATTGAAGGTTAAAACACGTCAATACGTGTCACTGAAGATAGATGTCTTGTGATGTATGACTGGATGAAATTAATGTGATTTGTTTTAACATTAAACTAACGAAATTTAATTAAATAATCGTCATGCATATGTAGCAGTTTGATATGCGAATCATTTTAACTTAAGTTTCCGCTAATGATGATAAAAAGCCGAAATACGTCATTTCGTGGGACTAACGGTAGATTTGCTAATTTTCGAGACTAGATAAATAATCTGGATCGGTATTTATCAAGTGAACATTAGTTAGCGCACCTAGTAACAAATTAGTTCAAATAGGACAAAAACAACATGAACGAAACGTATAATCCAATTTTTTTACAATCATTTCGCTCTTATTAGCTACTAATCTGAAGTAGCCTGAACTACACTCTATGCCAACTGTATAATTGATCACGAAATGTAGGACAGGTTAATAGTATCATTTCCTACACGAATGCGTATTAAAGCAGCAGCGAAGTTAACTTCATATGAAGTCTTCGACAATGCGACTTAAACGCCAACTTACTATATGTAATATATACCGAGCAAAGTAAATGGATTACTGGATAGGTTAAAGGTCAACAAATTTGAGAATTGCTACTAGTAAACATTTCATGACGTCATTCAATAAAATATACTATTATTATATAAAGTTACCACGGGAAATTATATATATATATATATATATATATATATATATATATTATTGTTCATTGCAAATAAAATATCATGTTATATGTTTTCGAGCCGTAAGTTAAAATCAATTTACTTCAAGTCGATCAGCTGACATGAAAGAGCAAAAGGACAACTGTTCCAATAAAATTATATTTAAATTTCATATAGGGCAACATATATTATTTGCATTTGAAGAATTCCTAATATGATAATTTATTTGAAAATTCAACATATATTCTACTAAGTAAACTCAATACTCCATAAATGTTTCTTCTAATGTATCATTATCTTCCTTGAAAAATGATAAATTATCGAGAATTTATGGTTTCTACACATGTCAAAAGAGTGAATCAAATGAATCAGGCACAGTTTTCCTACAATGTATGGGACATGAATCACAAATTTTGGATTTTAATATCAAATAAATATATTTTTTTTGTTCTGTATCAAATTGCAAGTTCTAGTAACGGCACTGCTTTCCACGAAAATATATTTGAAAATTATTCTCACTTTCTACCCTGTATAGAAATTAATAATCGCAAATTATTTGAATTTATGCGGTCTATAAAAGACATTATAAATAATCAAGCAATTTACTTTCATATGGAATAAATAATATACACCAACTATTCGCATTGAATTATTAATGTTGAAAATGAACATGTGTTTAAAAACGCAATTCAGACTTCTAAGCTCCATTTCTAAAAAAAAATTATTTGTTCGCAGTCCGTTTTTTTGGAAAGTAGCCAATAGTAACGAATTATGAGTTTATATCCATAATAAAAACCAGATTCTAATTCACAGATTCTGCACTTGCATCCACAATTTGAATTGAATTACAATTGATAAATACGAACATTTTTTTTTTCAGATATGCTATTCAGTTTATATAAAATTTGCAGCATTTATTTCCTTACGGAATGATAAGTAATAGGAATTTTATGTAATTTATATTAAAATGTATATGAGCACCAACCACGTACTTACTAAAAAATACCACATATTTTGTTTTAATTCAGATTGCACAACAGTGAATTATAAATATGATTTTTTGATCATCATTAATTATAAAAACTGTACATGCAATTTGTATGTGAATTTCACATTCTCTCAATTGAAAAGTTAGAAGTATGAGCAAAATCAGAGAACCTAATTGAAAGATAAAACTTAATTAATTAAATTTTTAAAATATTATTACTTATCGAAAAACAGAAATTAAACTAAATATTTCTTTTAAAATACTCGAATTAGTAAAACACTTCAATCAAAATGGAAGCCAAAAACCTTATGCGTAAATCCTATGTATATGAAAAAATATACTATTTGTCTGTTGAAGTATAATTTATCATTTCATTTGATAATTAACGGTTTAAACTTTAAAACTGAATAGAATCAGCTGACCACTTTTTCTAAATTTTCGTTAATATTTATTGCAAAGAATGTGAATAAATAAATAATTGATTAAATAGTTTTAATCAAACACGATATATTTCATTTTTTTAAACTTGAATTAAGTATTTATTATTATTATTATTATTATTATTATTATTATTATTATTATTATTATTATTATTATTATTTGGATTTAAATATGGAATTTAATTTTGTTTTTATGAAAAATATCGAAACATGAAAACTGGCTTACCTGACTTAAATGATTTTATATTCTTTTCGCTGTTGTTCACTTTGATGAGGAAATTGTAATTACATTCCGATGGAGTGGTATCATCAGTTTCCCACGTCAATAGCACATTATTTGAATATTGTCTATTAATGGCTTCCAGATCTGTTATTTCATATTTGCCTTATTGAAAATAAAATTAAGAAACATACGACAAATTTTACTGGAGAAAACTGTTAAGTGATAATTTATATGAGTAATTTTTCAAAAATGTCAATAAGACCGATTCTGGCATATGCCTTCTATATAATTTCATTTTAAACTTGATCTCTAAATATATTGATTGAACCATATTCTATTATTGGGAAATGTTAGGCCGAATCAGACAGTAATTATTGAATTTCAAATGATTACAAACAAAAATTAATTATTTTGATATCGAGTTGGTGATATTTTTACATATTTTTCTGAATCCTGCAGATGATTTATTAGCACTGTGCCCATGAGTCTAAAATAAAAGCCAAATGAAACAAAATGACAAATTATGGTAACCCAATAAACGTAAGAGCCTATAACTCTTTTAAGGAATTACTGAAATTATTATATTTTTAAGGATTTTGACTAATGCGATAAGAAGTTATGCCCAGTATATTAATTCGTTGATAAATAACAAGTGGCATGGTGTTTGTAAACGGATAAGAACGATCTGTCGAATTCAGCGTAACAACAATTCGCATCATCGTTCATGCATGCTTTTACGCTTACCGCTGACATCTTTAGAAGCAGCAAAACGCTTTTAGCCAGTGATATATTTCGTCAAAATTATGGGTCAGTTTTACCGTAATATATATATATATATATATATATATATATATATATATATATATATATATATATATGTATGAATGTGTATGTGTGTGCAGTAGTGATTTTAAATTTAAATTTAAACATCTCTTGTGCAATGCGATTTAAAAGACATCACAATAAATTTTAATATGAGGAGAGCCTTTAATTTGGATCATTAAACATTTATAATATTCTATTGCATAAGAAGGTAATTTGATTTGTTGCCTTGTCTCAATTCTGGTAATATTTAACAATTTATGAAACAGTTTAACTTATCGTACAGATCCTAGTTAATTTGCCTTGTTACTAGTTACACAATGACTAAATAATATGTGCGTAAATGTTTATTCTTCTGAACGAATAATACATGAATATATTCGTCAGAATCTGGTTTGTACACGCCACTAATAAAATGCATTTTGCATCCGTCTTTAGCGTTTCTTATAAAAAAATTAAGCTTACACTTTAAAAATTATCCCATTATATGCATGAGTCATATTTAAGGAATATAATTAAATTTAATTCATACGTTTGGGAAAAGCAATTCAATTATTCGAATTTATAACAATAGATTATATCCCATGAACTAAAAGTGCGATACGTTACTCGGCATACTTTCCTCAATAAATGCACACGAAAGGTTTAATATAGTTCATTTATTAATATGCCAAATATTTCCGTCTATTTTAAAATTATTAATCATCATAAATGAAATTAAAAAGTAATTATTACTAATACTTTTGCAAGTAGCCTTAATAGCAGCAGTAAAATAGCACACAGATTAAATCAGTTTCACGGATTTCGTGAAATGCATGTGGTGCAAATTTGCACGTCCAACAGATAAATTAAAAATATAAATTATCTTTTTATTTGGGAGACTTTCACATAATCAGTTTTTGGTTTTATTTTTTCAAGAATTTGACAGTGAAATTTAATAAGGTTATAATTTTTCTCTTTGTAAATGGTATCCTCAAGTTTCTGTCCAATTTCTTCTAATGTTTTTTTATAACTATAGTTTTTATATGTTATGAAATAAATATTAATCCTAATTTATTTTACGCGAACAACATGGAAATACTGCCGTCAGACATTTGTCCGTCTTACTCTGAGGATGAACATGGAAGGTCGAAACGCGCCGGTAGTTTTGTTGTTCGACGACTGAATAAATGCTATATGAATAGTTTTTACTTCAAGCTCGCAAACTTTTATTCAAAGTATTATTACAATTATACGATTAATATTAATAAATCTTTATGAATCTGAATACATAATTTAAATAAGTTATATAGGCTTTTCTTGAAAATTTAAAATTGAAAGCGTTTGATTAATTAAGATGAATATTTTATACATTGAAATTTTAAATAATCTCTTTTTACTCTGAGGAACAAAATATTTAGTAGTTGCCGTATCAGAATCGACGCCCTTCAAAACTGCCACCAACTTAAAATTCACGTTTGAGCACTGCGGCGCCAGAGGCAAGTCAATTTCGTGTTGCGTTGCTAGACGATCTGATATAAATTCGGTTTTGTGTTGCTTGCTGTAAACAGCTTCCACTTTGAATATTAGACCGTCTGGCGTATCATTAACGACCCAAGTAAGTTTTACCTTTGTCTTGGTAGATTGAACAGCTGCAAAATTTGATATGGTCACTGGAAAGCGTGATAGAAAATAAAATTTAACAGTAGCAAATGAAATTTTATTGTTAAAAATCTTCTTTGAAAGAGGTAGTCAATTTGTCTTAAGACAGCATTTTTTTATTGCTATGGATTTCGAACACTTTTTAAATGATATATTACAACAATGACAAAGTCGTCTGTAACTAGGCAAAGAAGATAAAATTTTCTTCCACTGACATTGGCACAAGTACTTGAATGTCTTATGCAAATTATTTTTTAGTTGTTTCTTCGATTCGATTGTTCCGAATCAATATGGGCGTGAACTAACTTATGAACCGTTTTTTCACATTTACAATACTCTAATGTATATATTTTATTTGTTTCGTATACTTTTTGTATAAGGTGAAGGAACATTGATTATATAGCATGCATAAACAGTTTTATTTATGTATTAATGAAGCAAAAATTTGTGCAAACAACTCATTTGAAGTCTCCATTTTATTCAAATAATTAACTGGGTTCTCATATGCAAGATCATGAAGTTCTGCAATATACCGTTACAATTAAAAGTTTTCTCAACGGATTTGTTAATGGGATATCTCATATTATCTTTGCACTAGTGCTAACTAAATTTCAAAATAACTTATTCGTGTACCCCAGGCTTACATAATTTAACTGAAAATGTAGATATAATTGAAAGTTTTCTCAACGGATTTATTAATGGGACATCTAATATTATCTTTGCACTTGTGGCATCTTTATTTCAACCTAACTTATTTGTGTGCGCCAGGCTTACATAATTTAACTGACAATGTAGATATAATTCGATTTTTAGAGTAATCTTCGAAGCAATATATAGCGAATACCATTTTTAAACGTCAATTTAAATTATTCTCTACAAAGAATATAACACAATATAACGACATATATAGATAGATCATATTGATGTTTAACAACTGTATTGTAAAATCACAAGTTATTACTTTAAGTAGAAGAATTGCACATTTGAAATCACACGGCATACAGTTTCTTTATGACATAAACGGTCTGCCATTGTAGCGATATAACTTAAATATATGACGTCAGATATATGTATCGAGAGTAATTGTTACGAAAGTGTAATCAGGTTTTCTTTCTACAAATTTGTGTCAATATATCAAAACACAACTGATCTTAAGAAATCTCTCTCAATCCACGTTTAAATGCGTTGTCTGCTTGGATTTTGAATTAATTAAATGTATTCATATTTACATAGAAATAAACTGTAAAGTTACGAATTCTACATTTTCACCTTTTTATCTTTAAAAGCTTCTACTCTATATATGTACTCATACATGAATTACCACCATATAATCAATTAATATCGAGAAAAATTATTTAATGAAGCAAGTTATATTCAATTGGAGCGAATCAGAACGGAACTCATGACTCTCTTATATATAAAAGACAACATGAATTTTATTTTATAAGAATTAATAAAAAAAAGTGAAGCATGCATCTGTAACATTCTCCACTTCAGAATAGTTTGATTCATATATTAACATAAACTGAAGTAAAACATATTCTCTACTGTAAAAGTAGAATTTCAATCAGCTTCCACATAAACACAAATTCTATTTAATAGTAGGTATATTGCGTGACGTTTGATGCACCGCCGACATCATTTGATAAACCAACTAGAACCAATTATTTCTTATCGGCTAGAATGGCATATATTTATATATTTTAGTATGATCCAAGTATCAATCAACATCAACTATCTCGCTGACCACTTCACTTTGATAAAGAATGTCGTTAGGAAAAGTCATGGCGTTTTGCGCACTTTTCTAAGTAAAATTCAATCTAGAATGATTCAAAATGGACATCTAATAAAGAACGATAAAATTGTATTAAAAAAATATCATGACCGTTTGCGGGAGAAAATCTTTGTTAATGAAAAATTACACATAGATGTCAAAATCAGACAATGTCGTACTTACGTGGAAACAGTTAAACAGATTTTACTAATCTTACCACTTAGAGGTGACCTAAGAGCCCTAATAATTGAACGGCCGTTAAATCAAATAAATACTGAGATTTTTTCAGTGCATAAGTTATATATATATATATATATATATATATATATATATATATATATATATATATATATAAATTGCCTTTTCTAAATTATATGATGCTTTTTTACAGAAAAAAGTTTGTATTATATGGGACGTGTGTTTATACCACGATTGTATTTTTTATTTAAATAATAGCTTTCATCCTCCACGCACCAAACGCTCGCTTAATGATGAAAATGTTCAAGGGAATACAACTTGCCCACGTTGCGTGATGTCCAGTCTATAGTGACAGATTTGGATGGTTAGTTGGAACTCTAGTACTACATAGATGCCATATAGGCTAAACATAAGTAAACGGCTGCAAAATTAGTATATAACTGAAAATTGTTAAACGTGTGGCAGGATGTCATATTGGTTAGAACAACAGATTCCAAAGATGACGCGTTTAGGTTCGAGCCCTGTCAGTTCCCAGTAAGGACGAAACCGATCTACTGGTTGAATTATATAACGCCCAGGTTATACGTACAAATATATGTATAGCATTGGACTGGTGTTTATATCAATATCGTAACCATGATTTAAGTAGCGGCTGCTAATGTTTTAACCGCGTACCTGCAACGATGCGGATATGATTTAACAAAACATGTCGATAATTAACGCATGATTGAAGGACATTAAAACTATATTGCACTGAATAAAATGAAAATCATTATTTAAAAAGAAAGTCTTTTTTGAGGCTTTTTCTTAACTATCTCTCTCTCCCTATGTAAAACACGTGGCTAGTGTATGTTGAATAAATATGTTGTACGAAAAGTATTGCTGTTATGATGGATTTGCGTTTTCTTAAATAAATTCGACAGGATAACATATAGCTTATTAAAATATAATATTATAATGCAATGTGTATGGTAAAAAGAATAGTATTTTTAAAAATTTTTAAATTTATTTTTATATTTTACACTTTTGTCAATTTTATTTCTCAGTATACTTTGAAAGTTTAGAACGGATGAGGGTCACAGACATGAAATAATATCAAAAAATAGATTAACTGGGAGCAATCCTCTGTTAATCAGAACACAGATGAGTTAACTAAATTGTGGTTTGCACTTTTCTGTATACGCTCAATTCCATGACTGCAATGGTGTAAATATATTTGTTATTTCACTTATATGGAGTTTAATACTTTACATATCCCGGATTGCCATTTAATTAAGCAGCTGACAACTCATACGATGTTTTGTTTTAACTCTGCATCTTGTTGGCGGCTTATTGCGTGACGGTTTGTCAGGAACACAGACACTTACGCATATGCATTTAAGTATTAACCCAGAATATATATATATATATATATATATATATATATATATATAGACAAATAGCAGAGGAGATAAAATCAAAATATTCAAAATTAATAAACTGTGAATGGATAATTTAGCAGATTTAGAAAAAGATTTGCGACATATACTTCATTAAGAAAAAGCTTTTGCAATTAGTTTTCTTTTTATTCAGGTATTATTTATTTTAATTTTCAGTAATCGTGCAAGAAATTAGATCCTATTTAAATTTGGACGTTGGTGTGTACAATACCTGTGGAAAAGACTTGTTAACACTGTGTATCTTAGTCATATATTTGGATTGAGTTCATTTATATCGACGAATTTTTATACGGCTAGGATTTACAGTTTTTAACACATCATAACACGATTGTCTTTCCTGTGTAGATACATTGATCTTAAAATTTTCCTTTTTGCAATTCAGGATAATAAGCTTGTAAAGTAATTCGCTATTATAGATATAAGTTGTGTAATTGTTAATGACATTTTATCAAAAATCCGATGGTCATTTTGATGAGTTTCATCGACAGTGGAGCAGGCTTGTATGGAGTTTAGAATATACGGGCTGATCTTTGAGAAGCTGAAACGCTTTGTACACTATGTTCTTGGTGAACCCTGATCAATTGCTTAAATCAATTTTGCGATCTTGATATAAATTACTAAAGGCAAATCATCCAGTAGACTGGTTTCATCCTTATTGAGTTTTAATTACGATTTTTTGCTGAATTTTCCGCGAACAGGGTTCTAACCTGAGCACGTCTATATCGGATTCTGCTGCTTTAACGACGAGTTGCCCTGCGGCATACTACACACAGTTTGCAGTTGGTTACTAACTAATGTTTCGCGGTTAGTCTTTCTTTTAGGTGAACAATTTTCAATATGCTTTGCGATGAGTCATGAAATGTGAAGACACGCCAGCGAGTATGAATGATAGTAGATTTGTTATATTTTAGCGACTAGTCAAACTAAAATCAATCTTATATTTAAATGAAAAATTCTTTTTTTTAAATATATTATCTCCAATTGCATAATCAGTGAAAACTTAATCAAGGCTGCGATATTATGTAAATAGATTTTCCTGTATAAAATAAGCTCAGTGTTTAGAGCAACATATTCCAAAGCTGACGTGCCCAAGTTCGTGAACTTTCTTAAACCTATCTCTTCATGCCCGATCTCAAGATGAAGCGTGCCATCACAGCCCATCGTATCATCTTATCGAAACCACTTCCTCATCCTCCATGAGCACATCCATTGGCACCACACAAACATAAAGCCGCCGAGCAAGAATTCGCCATGCTACGTCAACAAGGCATCTGTACACGATCCAGATCACCTTATGCGTCGCCTGTGGTAGTAGTACCAAAGTGTGAACCAGCAAAGTTCAGGGTGTGCGGGGATTATCGTATTCTTAATTCTTGCACACAGTCTGATTCGTACGTCCTGCCAAATCCAGCTGACCTACTCAGATCCGCTATCGGTCATGCTGTGTATTCGAACCTCGACCTGGTGAAAGCCTAGTATCAAGTGCCGATGGATAGAGACTCCGTATCATATACTGCGCTCAGATTCACCGGAGGTGGTACTCACGAATATCACTATATGCCTTTCGGTCTCAAGAATGCCTCGCAAACCTTCCAACGCGTTATGGACGAAATACTAGATGGTCTATCATTTTTAATTCCCTACTTAGTCGACATCCTGGTATTCTCCAACTCAATGTCCGAACATATACAGCATATTGATATTCTACTCACACGTCTAGAAGACTATGGCCTTAGACTTCATGGCAACCAATGTGTCTTTGCACAAAAACCACTTGAATTCCTCGGTCATCAAGTTTCCAAGAAAGGCATGAAACCTATACCTGCTAAGGTTCGTGCTATTCAAGATCTACAGCCTCCAACTACCGTTCGAGCATTACGACGATTCTTGGGCAAGATGAACTACTATTCTTGATTCGTACCCTGCCTTGCCAAGATTCTGGCACCTAGTCACAAATATCTCGTGCCAGAAAGCCGATTTATCAAGAAATCAAAACTGATTCAGCTCAACGTGGACGACATGCAGGCTTACGAGAATGCCAAATGAGCCCTAAGCAAATCGACCATGCTACATTCTCCTGCTTGGTCTCAACCTTTTTAATTGATCACTGACGCATCCGACGTTGTCATAGTCGCAGTAATTCAACAGTCAATCAATGGCATACACCGACCTATCGCGTTCTACTCGCTAAAACTCAAACCTCGCGAGATGCGATATGATGCATTAGGGAAAGAGTTACTCGCAATCTACCGGTCGATCCTACACTTCCACACCTATCTGGATGGCCAAAAGTTCAAGATCTATACAGACCATCTTCCTCTACTCCAGATGCTTAGAGAAGAGAAAGAGTATTTATATTACCGACGTGTCAACTCACAACTTACACGAATACACGAGTATGAATATGATGTCATTCATGTTAAGGGATCAGAAAACGTGGTCGCAGACTCCCTAAGCCGTCCTGCAGAACATTATGCTTCTATCCTGTGTCCTTCACCTATAAGCACTCAGGCATTGCAAGAAGCTCAGCAAGATGATCCATCACTTCGTACAGTTTATGTCAATCGACTGAAAAGACTTGATTATGATGGAACTCTGCTGCAGTGTGAAATAACTGGCGTGGGTCCTCGGCCGTTTATGCCTGAAAATATCCGTCACCAGTTCTTCAATGTCTACCATTCAATGAGCCACCCATCTGGCGAAGCCTAAGGGAAATTCTTTTCAGAACGTATTTTTGGCCTGGCATGCGGCGAGATGTCAAGAAGTGGTCAAAACAATGTCTAGAATATCAGAAATGCGAATTGACGAGACACACTATAACGGCGCCACAAGTCATATAAGTGCCCCAAGTCCGGTTTACGCACGTACAGGTTGACCTGGTAACCTTACCTGCCGCGAACAATATACGCTATCTACTGTCAATACGGGATCGCACCACTCGATGATATGAGGCCATACCACTGTCAGACATGAAGCAAGACACTGTCAGTTATGCTTTAGAGCTCAATTGGTTCGCTCGGTTTGGTGCCCCAGCTGAAGTTGCAACCGATCGGGGCGCACAGTTCCTCGGGAAAGAGTTCGCAGCCTTACTAAAATACTATGGTGTCAAACACTCCGAGACCGCGGCTTGCAATCCGAGAGCAAATGGTTTCGTCGAAAGGTCACACCGGGAACTAAAAGCGGCGCTCAAGGCCAGCCCAGAGGAAAATGGGCTTGCCGCTTTATCGAAAGTACTCGTATCTATGGGTACAAGACCTCGTGAGCCGATCAAATCTAGTTTCGCTGAAATGGTATTCGGCTGATGTCTGCGGCTACCTGGCGAAGTAGTCCAATTACGCTCCGAAACTGCGATAAGGATGATCGATCCGGGATTTCTGTTTCCACTTCGCAGTTACTTACAGTATAACGCTTAGAATCGACCGATCTGTCCTACACGTCAGCAACATGGTCCAATATATAAACGCAAAGATTTTGATAGCTGCAAATGTTTCTTCGTCAACAACGACATGGATAACAGGATTCTAGCCAAACCGAAGCGCGGTCCTTATCGTGTGTTAGATCGACGTCAGAATTACATTATTTTGGAGATTAATGGCAAAGCTGAAGCTGTCTCCAAACACAGATTATCCCCAGCCGACGTTGATCCAAATGACCCGCTGTTCCGCGATGTTGACCTATCAGGCGGCGAAGAAACGATGATTCCACCTCCAGACAGTTTTGCTGACCACGGACTGACGCCCGACATCTCACCAACAACCGAGCCAACTGACGCCGTCACGCCGCCGCGAGATATAGAGGAACCAGAA
The DNA here is from genome assembly GCA_029291075.1 of Eudiplozoon nipponicum. NCBI lineage: Eukaryota > Metazoa > Platyhelminthes > Monogenea > Mazocraeidea > Diplozoidae > Eudiplozoon > Eudiplozoon nipponicum. Next base: position 33,751 of record JAQBSW010000763.1, on the reverse strand, counting down.
TCAGTGTCGACAGAGACAACATCAGTGGTTACACGTTACGGCAGAGCAATAACACCTCTTGTAAGGTTAGCCCCCTACATTGTGTACTAATTTTCGTTGTCGGGGGGGGTGTATGTAACATGCGGCTCCGCGTTACAACCCAACGATGTTCAATTTTGACAAATATAGTGCTCTTTAAGGTAAAATAATCTAACTCTGTTTTTACACAATATATCTATTAACTGTAATTTTAGAAACAATCTCTGTTAGTTTCAAGCAGTTTTAATTGAGTTTTCTTGAACTGCAGTTTTAAATGTAATTAATAGGTTTTTGTTTAATAAATATACACATCCGCGCACAATACGCAGGGATCATGCGGTGGATTATAGTGCATATGTGGATCGATAGTTTTTCTTTGCATTCAGATATGATTTCACGCATCAGGATATCCGATGTTCCTCAATCACATTCACAAATTCTATATTTCAATGGATTATTATAATTAAATAAGTTAAAACCATAGCAAACAGTGGATTAATTATTTGTGATGTTTTTTCCGAGACTATTTTTATCAGTGACAATATGTACCAGTGACTTTATTTATATCATCTCATATTTTCAATCATTTACATGTATTCATCACGATTCAGACGTTTGTGAATTGATTATTACTTGTGTTGACAATATATCGTTTTGTTGCCGTCTAGAGCACGGTCCGTTTTGTTTAACTGTGAATTGATAATTACTTGTGTATAAGACATTCAATTTTGTTGACAATATATCATTTTGTTGCCGTCTAGAGCACGGTCAATTTGGATTAACTGTGAATTTTTTCTTTGCAACATTGTGTATAATATACGTATGATGATTCGACTTAGCCTTCTTACATCACCCATCAAAAAAGGGTCGGGAACTAATCATAAGCACGGATCTCAACAGCAAATACCAGGTATATGTAGGAACGGTACAGCATAACGAACTAGATAGCTACACCGCAAAATCTCTTACATTAGCTAAAAAACCCCTACAATATGACCAAATTTATGTTAAAAAATGAATTATTAATAGTTATTTAATAAATAAAACTTCTGACCTTTTTCTGTAGGTCCAATTGGAGGGGCGTCAGAAGGAGCAAAGTTGCATTCAACTACATCTGAATAATCGCTCTTCACAACGTTTTGAATCACTTGTTGAACTTTGAAGGAATACGTTCCAGGAGGTTTCCCAGTTAGTAGCAGATTGTCTGTTAAATCAAATGAAATTTATTTCAAGCTCAATCATATCTTTATGGAAAATTTCAAGCAAAATTATAATTACCTAATCACCAAAATGTGATTTTGTAAATGAAGATATAATATTAAGTACAATGCATTAGATCCGCATTTATTCAATAAATAAGTATATGGTTTGGAGTGTATTGCAACTTTTAGTTAGGATGATTTGGATGCGTACTACCGATTTAGTATAAATTAACTTGTTCCTATGTATAATCCTTGGTGTGTTATCGAATTTCTTTTAATTAGTTTTCCTTCGTTATCCAGATTTATTGGCATTTATCTATTACTTGGACGTTGAAAAATAATTTACTTTGGTTCATAAAGGGCATTATCTTGAATTATATAAATATATAATTCTTCAGGTTGAGCTTCCCAGTAGACATATATATATATATATATATATATATATATATATATATATCTTTTCTATATATATATATTTATATATATATTATTGTGTGTGTTAGTGATGTGTGTTAAGGAAGAACCGCGACCGTGAAATAACATTTTAGCAAATATTTTTCTACTAGTATCGACATCCATTATTCTGTATTCGTTAATGATATTTTTCAGTCGCCCAATCATAACTGTGCATTTGTCGGAACCAATCCCTTCTGAGCTACGTCTGTCATGAATTTACATCATGTCGAATGCTTCTTTTTCGTAACACTATCTAAAGTGTAATCTCATATATTTCGAATGTGTCAGCATATATGTATGTATGTGGATAATGACCAATTATTTTGAGAAAGCTCAACAGCACTTTGCAATCATAAATTTATATAAATTTAAGGTTTTTTATTTGATTATGCGGGTGACAACAAATCGAACTCGGTTTTACCTCTATTTGTTGTTGTGGCTGGTTCGTAAGTGTTGATGCGGATTTTTCTGTGTGTTTGTCTGTTTGAATGTAGGGTTTTTCTCGAAAAAAGGCACACACACAGACAAAAACGCATACACACTTACCAATCAGCCAAAAAAAGAAACAGATGTAAAGTCGAGTCAGATTTGTTGCCACTCGCATAACGAAATGTAAATCCAGTATTTATATAAATGAAAGATTGAAAAGCAAAATTTAGTAATCTCCAAATAAATGGACATTATCCACTTTGTTTTTAATGTTTTTCTTCCTCATTAGAAATATACTGTGTAATCTTCAAAGGCAATGAAAAAAATAAAGAAAAAAATACATATATATATATATATATATATATAATGTCCATGCCTTTTATTGTTACACAGTATATTTATAATTAGGAAGAAAGAACACATTCACGAAATAAATGGCCTTTATCCACTTTGTTATTAATGTGTTCTTTCTTCCTAATTAGAAATATATATATATATATATATATATATATATATATATATATATATATATATATATATACGGTTTCGGTGTGAAGCTGAAATTGAAGATTGTAGCAAACACAATTAGTCAACTATTTCAATTACGTATTCATTGACAACTGCTTATGTAATTTCAAAATATTTCCGCAAATAGGACTAAAACCGGATAAATTTTACATCAGAGAATTGCACTCATCCATTGCATCGTGCCTACGACACAACAAAAAATCCCCCCAGTTACCCATTAAATTCCTTTTCGAATAGTCCTTTTAATGGTTGCAAGCTATTTGAAATTTTTTTGACCTAAATTTCTAACTGTTCCCGGTTCTAGTTCCTTTTAAGTTAAAAAATGAGTGGGTTAGCCAGAGATAAAGCTGGTCTATTTGATGAATTCATATTTATAATTAATGCAATTTCTAGTTTAAAATGACATCATGTATGATCAAAAATCTGTTGTAAAACATGAATTTAATATCACATCCAAAGTGTGAATGGTTTCTGTTCTAAAATGGATCATGTAGTGGGAAAATAAATCTTCGAATCAAAAGAGATGTCGAATAGATTTATCCGCAAGAAAGGCTAACCAAATTATAAATTTTGTATATAATTGCAAATTGCTAATAAACTGCAGCGAAATTAGTGCGATCCATCAGTGCAAGATATTGATCAGAATGTGCCACGACTTTAGAACTCTTAAAGTCAAAATACGAAATTTACATAAAGAATACACAATAAGGAGGAAACCGGTCTAGTGGATGAATTATCTTTACTATCTTATTCAAATTTATTAAAAAAGTATACATAATTTAAGCCACGGCGTTAAACATTAAATTAATATAACATACCCCAGTGGCATTGTTTCTGTTTTATAATTACAGATCGGGCGTGGCTAATTATTACAAATATACTATTTCAGAAAAATATGTTGTCATAAATCTTCAAATTATGTATAGTTTGCAGCACGATTTGCTCAATACGTAGTTTCCCACACTCTGAATCAAACGTGCCGCGGATATTTCTGTATAGAATTTGTCGAGTTACCAATAAGTACGAAACTGCTCTACACCAAGCCTAATTTCTCTATATCAAGCAATGTATGGCTTATGCTGAAAATATGTAATCAAAACTTAATCTTAAATGTCAAATTGTAGCATAGAAATCCAAAACTTAATTTTTTCAATTTTCTACATAAATATACAGTAATTTTTCGAAAACCTTTAACAATAACATTTATTCTAATGCTATTATTTACTTACATTGTGGGTTTTCCGTCGATACATTAGAAGTACTGCCTGCTGGATCCGTCCACGTTACAATGAACTTCCTTGAGCATTGCATATTTTCATCTTTTTCCATGAAATTCCAACTAAAGTAAAGTCCCTCGTTGGATGCCATGCATTTAACATTTGATGGTTTACTAGGTTCTATTTAAAAAATATTGACATTCATAGATTTATTAAATAAAAATATAATTAACCTGTATTTGCAAAATTTAAAAATGCGTAGAATTATTTAGACTCAATATAGGTATTAAAAATTGGTCGCGATAATATTAGAGTGTAACGCGCGGCTCCGCGTTACAACCCAAGGAGTCACAATTTCGACATATCCGGTCCACCTTAGGGTGACATGTCCTAATTCTGGATTTACACAATCTTTCTCCTAACTGTGGCCTAAGAAAACTTCTGTGTTAGTTTCAAGCAGTTTTAGTTGATATTTCTTGAGCTGCAATTTTTGTCGTAAGTAATGGGGTTTTGTTAAAAACAACAGACCTCCGCGCGTAACACGCCGGACGCATAACGTGGATTACAGTTTCTAAGCTGTCAAAGACAGGATTTACATTTTGTGTGCCATTGATCGATTATCCGTGACTCATATCTGTACTGCTAAGGCACTCTGGACTTTGTAACTGTGACTTATGACTTCCTGCTTATGTGCCTAGATATTAATTTTGTGTTAACATTAATTTATTTTATTGCCGTCTTGAGCACGGTCAATTTTGACTAAATTGAATTTTAAGTTACTTTGTAACATTAACCTTCTCACATCACGACACTGCTGAGAATGGGATGGACGCCAGCTAGAAAGTGAGACTGATTATAAGCACGGCACACGAAACCGATTTCTTCCGACGTCAGCTACCAGGTATATGTAGGAATCTTATAGCATCGGTAAATATACCGCAACCCCGTGAAAATACCCCCTACAAGAGCACAATTACATTTGAAAATGTGCACAAAAGTTAAAAGATGAGCTTTATTTGTAGGAAAATATACCATTTACCTGTTAATGTTACGAAATTTCGAACAAAGTCTTGCAATTCATTTGTCTGCAAATTTAAAAGGTTTTGCAAACATCAAACATTCTTTCTCGTCAAAAGCACTGCGAAATGAATGTTACGTGAAAGTGCAAACATGGATACGCACTTAAGATAGGTCTACCTCCTTCTTGGTAATTGTGCGAAAAATCGGGTTTTTTTTCTCAAACAAGATATATTTCCAATCATAGTTTCAGATTGATGCATTCTGATTAATGCATTCTTTCTATAGAAATAAATAATTGCCTTCCAAGTGCTGAGACTTTGTCCGGCGTATAAGTTCAGGTAAAGCCATTTTTTGTGTTCATTAACGTTAATTGGGAACAAGTTGGGTTTTGATTAAGAATAAAATCATTCACCAGTTCTGCTCTACGTATATAATGAAGCTATTTTATTTTCATCAAATTCAACTCTACTTTAATATTCGTTGTATATTGATTTGAATTTTTAAAATCGCCGAATTAAAATAGTTTCTATGCATGTATTGTCCAAGAACGAAGAGGAAGTGCAAAAGTAATTGCTCTTGGTTTAACAGTGCAATCATCATATTTTACGTATCCAAGATTTCCTTGCGTGATTATTAGATAATTTCTGCATTGCTTCGATTGATCCGCACTCACAGGTGCACGCTGTCTTCGGATTTGTGATAGCTGGGTGTAGATTCATCCTGTCACTTGGAAGGCCTGCACACCATTCGTACTATCCATTGGAAATGAAGGCAGATTTAATCCTGATCGTATGACCTTTTGGTATTTCATTTCCAGTACCATCCCGATAAATCTAATAATACTGAATCCACTTATCACAAGACCAGATTTAAGCAGTTGTGTTAACGTTTTCAGAGACAGATAAAGTTTTAATCTAATTGAGTCTCAATGAAAGCCCAACAACTAATGCCCTTCATATACATAGTAAAAAATTTAAAAAGTCATTGATTGCGCGAGTGGTGGGAATAAATCTAAATGAAGCCTACAAAATTATAGTGAACACCAAAGTCATTTATTATAACCAATCGTAGAACAACATAACAAAACTTTCTAAATTTGTTTCCATATATATGCTTTACAGAGTAATCCTCGCTGGTCAGTTTACACCCGCGTACTTTGATGATGATCATGGAAGGTCGAAAGGCGTCAGCAGATAAGTTGTTGGCAGATTTTCTATGTTAATCGACGAATATTTCATTAAAATAGGATTAATGTTTACTTCAAACTCACATAATTTTTTTTTAAATTGTAACCACCAGCAGCAAAATCAATGGTTGCTAAACTGTATTACCAGAAACACGTATAAATAACCGTCATAATCTATTTATATTATAATTTTAGACTCACTAACGGTTAGGATTAAACAATGGCCCACAATATATTGAAATATATTTTATGTATTAACATATATTGGGGAAAATTTAGATATGTCTATAAAGTGTGGATACCTATATATAAATATTAAAAACTTTTAATATTAAGAAAAATTTTATTATCAAATTGCAAATTGAAGAAAATTTCAATATGAAGAATTTTGTGGATAAATTATGGATCCATCATTCTGTATTATTTGCATCTCATTAATAAGTAGCGCTTTTGGCTAAATTAAAAGTTAATTTTGATTCATTGTAGAAGCGAATTCTTTTTTAAGCATCAAATTTGCTTGACAAAAAAAAAATGTCTGATACATTTTTAGATATAAATCAATTATCAAATCGTAGCTGCTCTAGAATACTTAAGTTCAATAAATTTAAAGTTTTTCCACGTGTGCTGTCTAGATATCAAAAAGACACTTATCAAATTATTAACATAGCACGATGATAAGTTTAACTGTCAGTTGCGAAAACATCTCGTAATTGGCATCAAAAACATTTTCTAGCTCAAAACCATCACAATAATGGAAGACAAATAAATCACCACAGCAGAACTTAAACAATAGAATGAAATAAACAACTATCTTGACGATGAATTTCTTTTTTGATCGAAAGAAAAACAAATGATGACATACAATTAAAAAATAATACATTGTGTGGATGGTGATAACAATCATTTGAATCATGTTTACCACCTACATCAAAACACCAATCCCATTATATTTAATCAGTCGCGTTTCGACCTTCCGTGTTCATCATCGCATTACGTCAGAAAATTGGTAAGCGAGGATCAAACCTCAATGCATATAATTGGAAAGCAAAATTTGTTATTCAGCTCTCGCCCCTAGTTGTCTTGCATACAATAAACGTGGCTGGAATTGTTGGCTATTACAAAGATTAAGTTTCTGCAGCTTTCGCCACAACTGGAAAAGTCGGCTGTAACTGGTCATAATATCAATACAGGCAACAAATCAGATCCAACTTATTCTCGTTTATTAGCACGGAAATGTTTAAAGTAATTATTCAATACGGAAGACAATAACTCACAAACGGCAATGGCTGGATTTCAATACATTGGTATTTCACTTACCTTACGTCCAATTTAATTGGTCCAAGGCTAATAAAGTTACTATACTAATGCACGGTTCATAAAAATGCACGTTTTAAAGTGGAACAACACGAAGACAAAATTTAATAATAAACTGATTACCAATAGCATAACTAACACCCGTGGAGTAATTTTCTTTTAAAACAGAAAACGATGCATGATTATTTGTATTAACTCATGCGGTTAAATATTCAAAAGTCCGTAAAGATCTACGTTGTCGGAAAAATAACGAGTTTCCAAATTCTAAAAGCAGACAAGCAAATTGCATAAAAATACCAAACAATTCAAAACACTCGCTACCCATATCAGCGCACGTAAATGCGATTACATCAAACACTATAAGATACAGGCCACGAATAATTTTTCATTTAATAAGTTCAAACCAATTTTCAACACGTATAGACGCAGAACATTACGAATGAGCATGCAATAATCCCTACAGTTTAAAGTGACATAATCACTCGTATTTTATGCTTCAAAATAAAACTTATCATACATCCATGATTATCACAAAATTTACCAAATGCAGAAAAATACGTAAAATAACAAAATATACTTTAAAAATCTGTTGGTTCAAATTTTATCGATTTGGAACTTCGTCTGATATATATATATATATATATATATATATATATATATATATATATATATATATATAAAAGTCAATCCACTACATCAGATGCTGAAGGCGCTACTCGACTAGACCGGTTTAATCTTTTAATCTACGTTACCTCAAATATTGTCTATGAATTTACCACGAAGGGACTCGAACCGGGTATGTTGATTTTTAGTCTGAAACTCAAAGTACACTTATGGCGTGTACTTACTGACAGTTTTATATATATATATATATATATATATATATATATATATATATATATATATATATAAAAGATACATATATACTACAATATCCTGCTATTTTTAATAGAGATTTAGGACCATTGTTGGCTGACATGTTTTCGGCTTTTTTAAATTTGGTTGACAATAATCTTAATGGAACATTGTTTTCGGTGTAGCCTACATGAATAAACACGTGAAGGGAATATTGGTTAAAATAATCTGCGGATATTGACTTGAGAATAACATGCAATCGTTGCATGAATCGAAAAACTTTTTGCTCAGTTTAAATAAAGTCCGGGGCGTTTATGTTAATTACAGATATGCGCTCATCAAGAGTTAAATCTATCTAGATAATAATTTAGTTTACCATGTTATGTAAGGTGAATTTTAATTGCTGCCTTTCTAGAACTAAAGCCTGACGTAATTATTTATCTGAATATATTTATAATCTTAGATAAATAAATATATTTCACTATTTCTTATTTTATGTTTGAACTTTTCTCATCTACACAAGTTGGACTACAATTTAGCATAAGATTAACGCGAATATAGGTTTTTCACGTCTTAAATAATAATCGTCTGATTGAATAATGGTAGAATACGCAATTTTAAAGCAGTTGCTCTCTTTTAATTAGGCTTCAATGTAACATGCCACATAAAGTCAGGCAAAAATGCTAATACGAAAACTATATAATCCATGTAGACGTGATATTTGAACGATAAAAAGTGTCAAGAAAGCAGTGCATCTGTGTAAATTGTGAATAAAACTTCATAGTAGCAAAGCAAACTTACGGAATGGAAGGGTGTCCATCGATTGAAACTCAGCTTTGCTTTCCACACTGTCTTTAGTAACCTGAAAGACCTTAATGGAAAATGGTCCGCAAGCTGCATAATTCTTGATTTTAAGTTGTAATTTATCCGACAAAACTTCTCCCATAGTACCTTTCGGTGTATTTTTCCACTGTACGTTGTACGACCTGATGGGATTCGTCTTAATGTTTTTTGGCTCTGTAATATCAATGCTCACAACACCGGGCTCCACAGTGGTTTTGTAGTCTAATTTTTCCGCCGCCACTGTTTAAATATACCAGTGATTTTGAATAACAATAAAGCGTTAACTTACAGAAATTTGAACGATTAAAAAATGCCTTACTAGTAATTCTATATTGATAAATAGAACAAACATCAATTAAATGTTGGTATGTATTAATATCAAAAAGTAATGTCATTAATGTGTGGGATAGTTGTACGAAGGGAACGTCCAAGCATTTATGTGCATTGCTTTCCCTTTAGACAGAATTTAAAATTATTTTTGCTATCCCATACGTTCGATTATTCGTTTAAATAAATATTACTATACCGATTAAACACACACCTTTGGTTTCTACCATGGATACAGAATAAATGCTGCGTCAGGCTTCACGTTATTTGGACCAATTCGTCCTGTATGCTTAGAAAAGCTATAACTGATGAACCAAAATGTGGGCTTTCTAGAACGAAAGATTATTTATGCGAAACATCATAAATGCCACCATCTTCACAAATACTAATTGTAGTAATAATAAATACGCCATTATATGCATCTTTCCAATGTAGCTAGAGCTCAAATGCACTTCTTCTTTTCCTTGAAATTTGTTGTTAAATGCGTTGTAAATGAGCTTTCTGTGTATGTGGCTTCCTGCCTTATGAAAACGTTCGTGAATAGAAAATTTTCCGTATCCACTGCTAAGGTATATTAATAACTCGATTTTCTACTAGTTCACTATTTTTCCATTGAATTTATAAAACGATACAGTCACGTATTGTGTATACTTTCGTGATCAATTGTTAGAGCAAAGATATAATATTCGTCTGGATAGCTCTAAATTCTCGACCTACGTAGGTGGTCTATTTTTTAGGTTCTAAATATGTATAGACTATTTTTCGTCTTTCTTTTTAAATAAATACTATATTGTGGAATGGATCTCACTTATAGACTTAACGGGCCTACGTTAAATTTGTTAATTGCTGGTTTTCTGACTACATTCTGAACTAAGATTTTCGAATACAAGGATCAAGGCAATTCTGGTAAACGGCGGAAACTTTCTATAACAGCGTTGAATATTTTATATTAAAAGTTGGAATCTTTTGGTCAAAATTCAATTAACTAATTATTAACAACTACATTATAGTGTCAACTTGGTTAACACCAAAATCCCTGTGGCTAAGTATTGAGACAAATTTAATATTGGCTAAAAGATATAAAACCTATCTGAACCTTCATTTTTTGTGCGAATAGAGACCGTGCAAAGTAGGCTCAGAGATTCATCGTCCACCAGCTTATTTTATAATGTAAAATGATCACTTATTATTTGAAATATTAACAATATTCAGACTGCTGTGAAATAGCTGAATTTGGAATAAATTTTAGGTAAATAAGAACTGGCAAAATACAACTGATCTCACCTACGGAAATCGTGTTCGCGAAAATCGCTGCAGGTTCACACATCTGGTCATGTGTCTCGTTGTAAGACACATGGTGAGACACTATGTTCCGAAGAGAAAAACGAAGTGACTATAAATTGAAAACTGCTTTTTAAAACTGCTATTTTCTCCTCATGTAATAAAGGATAAATACCTTATTCGGGCCAATGTTTGACCTTTTATGCTTAGTCGTCAGTTTTCTGATTGGTTATAAATTGTTGCTAAATAATGCTGAGTGTTTAGCGCATAGAGAATATTACTATAACAATTTGTCCTATCATCATTCTCAAGTTGACTAATCAATCATGGCAGATCGATATATGTCAAACTCCTGGGACACGAGTACGACCCTCGGATGTTCCGCTGATCCAATTATTTGAGCAGGTAAAATTATTCGGGCACCAAACGCGCGTGTGCCTATAAGGACAAATATTATTTTGATGCACAACATGTTACTACATTGGGTGTTGTGAAGAAAAGACCCTTGAAAATATTTAATTTATATCTCAATCTTAGCTTGGGACGTGTGCAAAGGCGACCTAAAACCCAGAACATATAAGACCAAATATAACTAACTTACCATTTGATTTTAAGCATAACTTATTGGTAGATTCACATTTAAGCACGAAAAACGTTTAAATAGAAAATTGAAACTTAAGGCCTGAAAAATAATCTTATGTACTATAAATCATAGCTAGGCGAAAACGGCCTCATTCTGACATTACATAATTCTCATAATTTTTAATTACGGCTAAAATTTGCTGTTGGTCCGTTTTCAGTATAACTTGTTATTCATTGTGTTTAAATAGAAATAATTAATATTTAGTATTACGATATCATTCATGGAACCGTTAACGTCTGGAATCACCATAAATTACTAAAAACATCTAAATATGAATAATATTTTGTATAAAAATTCATCGTGACATTATCTTTACTCCTATAATGCTCATTCATTCCATTTGTTCACCATATGAATGCTATAAACTTTGAACTTATAATTTGTATATTTACTTAAGTATAAGTTTCATTCTCAATAAAATCACTTTAATCATTATATACATTCATTTGTCAATATAAACTAAGTTTTATGGTGTAGAAAAGGCAATTCATCAAGTAGACCGGGTTTGTACTTATTAGGAACTCATCACGTACGGCCGAGAATTTGCCGCAAACAGGATTCCAAATTGGGATCAACAGATTAAGATCACTGTGCATGAGATTATACTTCTGTTCATGCTAGCTTTTGTTTATCATTCTGGTCATATATGAACTTATTTGTTACTAGGTGTTACTAGGTCCCTTCGGAAGAAGGGACGAATACGCATCCAGCCTGAATGAAGACAAAGCAGATGCGTACTTAGAAGTGGGGATCAATCTGATCTTTGCTAAACTGCCTTTCCTTGCTAACACTAAACACTGTTCGATGCTTTAGGAATACAGATAAATCTCTCCAGAGCATAGGTAAGATATTCCAGTAGCTTTTAACGTGAACAGGCCCAAAAATTGGATTAAAGTACTCTGCGAGCATAGCAAGCTAAAATTTCACTATATATAACAAAACCGTATTGAAGCGATATATTTCAACACATAAAGTATGATTTCACTTTATTTTACATTAAGCATTGCCTCGGTTCACATGTAAATAATTTCAGTCAATTAACACCTCATATTTGCACAATTTAAAACTATAAAATTGCATTGAGAATCAGGTTACTATAAAAATTCATATATACGTACTTCCGCCGAAACGTCCTCTAAAACTAACAGAAACTGGACGACTTTTGTTATCATCAATATACACACCAGTGACAGTTGCGCTGTACCGCTCCAGCGGTTTAATTCCTGTTAGCAGCAACTCTGCAAAAGGAAGAATCGTTTCAAATCCAATTTAATAAAGATAAGTGAAATTACTTTTAAATTCATTTCTACAATAAACTGCTTCTAATCGTGCTTATGATTTGTGAAATAAACAAAGCAAATTAAAAACAATTAAATTAACAAAGTTATGAAATATGCATAACCCCTCCACCCCACAGAAGAACATTTACTTCGTTCCTAAAATAGATACTGTGTAATGTTCAAAAGAAATATCCATTATAATTTATATTGTATATATATTTATATATATATATATATATATATATATATATTCATTGTAACATTCCTGTGTACAAAAACAAAAAGAAAACATATCAGATCTCCTCAAATATCTACTAATGAACATATATTTATATATATAAATTGGAAAGCAAAACAAGATAGAAATATGTGAACATAAAGAGAGTGTGAAAAACGGAAACCAATCAATTGCGGGCGTCACATCTAGTTCTTGCTCAATGCCTAACATTGCTTCAAAGTATCAACAAATCACAAGAATATCGGCCTCACGTCAGAGCACGAAAAAGATGATTGTCTGTCTTTCCTAGATGTGCTATTAAATGAAGAAACCAATGGTAAATTAAACAGAACAATTTACCATAAAACAACATTGACTGTGTAATATCGACATTACAGCAGTTTTGTGTCATTTCAATATAAATTATCAACAGTTCGTGGTTGCTTTTCAAGAATTGACAGGTTGGTTAGTCAAGATTCCAAAGAAAATGGATATAATAAAGCAATTAACGATTTAATGGCTAATGGCTATCCCAGACATTACATTAAATCAGTTATTAAAAGGGAATTAAACAGAAACACACGTATTACGGGCCAGAAAAGAAAACAGTCTACATAAACATCCCATTTAAGCGGGATGCAGTTTCCCGTATGGTACAAAAGAAAATTGAAGCAGCATTAACACGCACATTCAAAGCAGCGAAACTACGAGTGTTATCTAGTGTAACACACTTGACTTTACCAGCAATCAAAGAGAAACAGTCTTTAATGTCGATATTAAATATTAATTACCAATATACATGCGCAAGTTGTCGATCAACTTACATAGGCCGATCGACCAGATGGTTTATTACTTGAATGAGAGAACATTGTAACTTAAATGCCTGTTTTAAATCAAATGGTGAATACACGTCTGCTATTCCGCAACATATCATTGAAACAAATGGCCATTATATATATATATATGCTATATATGATATATTCCCATATATATATATATACATATATGATAGCCATATTGTAAGAGGGAGATTTAATCTTCAAGCTACAATGGCTATTATATATATATATATATATATATATATATATATATACAACATATATATATATATATATATATATGTGAGTGTGTGTGTGTGTGATAGAAACGAATCAGTGCATAAAGTGGCGAATGACAATTTTTCCCACTACGTCAAAATAGCTGCTTATTCCGGGTAAATTCCAATTATTCAATTTTGTATTAGGTGTTGCGAACATAGTAACAAATTAGTTCAGTTGTGACCAGAAGGATAAACCAAAGGCAGCATATGAACGGAAAGTATAATCTCATGCACATTCGTTTCGTGCTTACTGGCGACTCATCAGTAGGAGCCGATATTACCCCCTTTAACCACTATATATTTGGGTGAAGTATGTGGGATAATAGGACGGTACAATCTCCAAGACGAATGTGTAAACCAGCAATAGTGAAGCTAACATCATATAGTCTACGACAATGCGACTTCAAAGCTAAATCACACTATATAATATATATAATAAGTCTGTAAAGGATTCTAACACTATGGCTATGAGTCGCTAGTAAGCACGAAACGAATGTGCATGAGATTATACCTTCCGTTCATGCTGCCTTTGGTTTATCCTTCTGGTCACAACTGAACTAATTTTTTCGCAAGACCTAATACATACTTGCATATATATTAGTTCTCTGCAACAAATTGTATTTAAATACCAATTATGCTGCACCTTCCTTTTATTTTGACCCAGTTTATTAATATGAATTCTGTTTTACATCGATTTCGACTAATTTGTGAATGCAATAAATCTCGGAAAATATAGAATATATTATTGTCGAATGTAGTTGTTTGCTTAAGAACCACGGACTGCCTCTTCGTAATGAATTATAGGCGTATTTTCAATGAAAGCAGGCATTTTTGTCCTATAATGATGTATACCAAAACATAAAGAATAGATTCACTGTCACAATATGAAATCAATAGTAATTTACTCATTTACATTTGAAGAATTTAGGTATTAATTCGAAATATTGTACACACGTGGACTACAGCACAAGCCCTGTAAAATTGCACAGGAAAAAATTTAATTGTTCCCGTGGAAAATATATATGAATTGAAAATCTATATAGATAAACGAACAATGGTTGCTCGGGCGGTAATAAACATTACCTTTAGTCAAGGTATAAACACCTTATCTAATATGTACATAGATTCATCAGTATTACCTACTAATCGTGTAGTGCGGTATTGAAATTCATCTAGTATACCGGTTTCGTACTTATTGGGAACTAATCACGTACTGTCTAGAATTTGCTGCGGACAGGTGTCAAACCTGGGCACATTTGCCACGGAATATGCTGCTTTAGATGGAACTTTAGGCCTAAATCAACGATATATTGGCTCTGCCTAAAGAAATGCCATGCAAAAAAAATTAGTGTTTATCTGAAAATTGTGTAGTGTGCATTAGAGCGGCTTATTGTTTAGAGCACTAGATTTGGAGGCGGAAGTATCTTTTTTTTTGATACATATCGGCGGCAAGTTCTGGACAGTACGTGATGAGATCCCATTAAAAACCAAACCGGTCTACTGGATGAATTGGCATTTATACAATATACGAAGATTAGTTTATACTAACAAATGCATGCACATAATGGTTTAGGTTTTTTGTTAAGTTCTAAACCTTGATTATAAGTTAATATTATCGCCACTCGCGCAACGAAAGTTCGTTTTATTATTTAAATGAATTTTCATTTTGTGGCAATCGTTTATACAATTTTATTTAACCAGTTGCAAAATAATGCAGTATATAATTATAAATGTTGACAGCTTAGAAAATTATAATTAAAATGCTGGAAAATAATGTCTTTTTAGGTTCGGACACTTAAACCACGAAAAGCCTACCAATGTTATTATCAAATCGTGTTTATTTGCTATCCGTGTAATATCTTTCCCGTAAATTCGATATGAAATCAATTGATAGAAAACCAAATGAATTACCCAGCGTACATTGCTAAGGATATGCAAAAAGTGAAAGCAAATCTAACGTCAATTCAGATAACATACCCATCTTGTCGACTGAATAGTCTTCTTTGCCAACGTTTACATTAACCGTGAAGAGTAATTTGCAATTAGATGCAGTTTTGTCATTAAGGCTCCACGTCACAAGCACATCATTAGAATAAGGCTGGCTTTTAGCTCCCACGTTTACAATTTGATATGGTCCTAAAAATGAAAAATATTCTTACATAGCCTATTTTTTTTAAATTAAACAACTTTACCGAAAATATTTTTACTGGTTTAACGATATTGAAACACCTCGGAACACAGTTAAACGTAGGCTCGTCTATTTAAGTACCTTGAGTGATAAAAGTTAATAACATTTCAAAAGATTGGCCTATCCACTCCTTAGCTCGTGAAACGTTATTTAAAATACATTTGAAGAAAAAAATTAAGTTTTTTAATTAATGCTGTAGAACGTCCACAGATTTAGAGTCTAATTTTATTTTTGATGGTATATTTTGTGATATAATATCTAAAATTCCAGGCAAAGTCATTTTAAATTATTAAGGCATTTTAAGAACTTTTAGCCTGACGATCGGCAATTGAAAGATAACCGGTCCTTTAACTATATGCATCTCCTTCCTTTAGGAATATAATGAATTGCATTCACTTTTGCAATACAGAAGTTGCAAATTGTTTACAGCTAGCGCGTAATACATGAAGCGAGCCGGTTGTTTTGTATTTTGTCTGAACATCAAAATAATAGGAACTTTTCGCGTGATCAAAATATCTTATGAACAAAACAGGTTCACAATCTGGCAAAGATAAATAATACACATCCTAACGATTCTTTCTATCAACCTAACATTTCGAAAATTATTTTTGAATTTTTTCATGTTCACAAGCATTGGCTCAATTTAGGGGATAATTTGTTTCTGTTAAGCAATGACGTGTTTTCACCAATATGAACTTCATCAATTATAAAGTTACTTGATTTGATCTGTATTATTAATGAGTTGGAATAGAAATCAAAGAAAAATTTAGTGAATTCATTAATTTGCATACTCTGTGTAATATAATATTCTGTTTCTGCTTTGCTGACTATATCTTCTGACAATCTAGCGGTCAACACAATGGTAATATTTTTGCACTGCGGCAACTTGGAAAGATCGACAAATTTTTCTACTTCCATGTTTTCCGTCACATTAAAGGTTTCGACGACGTCATCATACTTCAAGTCCAACCGATAATTAAGATTTTCAGGTTGCTCGTTAACAGACCAGGAAACTAATACTATCGCGCCTGCTTGTGGATCAACCTTCAAATTTGATATCTGAACTGAAAAGTGAAAAAATAAAATGTATTAATGAAGTGCTAGAAAAGAAAGCATATGATTGTTAAGCCAAAATCGAAATTTTTTTGTCAAATATTTTAATTTTTTCAAAAATACAAGTGGAGCCTAATATATTATGTAGAGGAAATATAAACTTATATGTCATCAAATGAGAGAAAATTATTTATTTATTTGGTTTAGGTAATTTTTATATAATCCATCTCAAAGAATAAATGACAGTATATACAATAATGAACTTTTCAGTGCATACGGTTGTTCAAATTTTGTTTTTTACGCAAATGAACGAGATAATCAAATTTGCTAATTAATAGCCGTTGTGTTTTATTTACTACAATGCAACAAAAATTTATATTTCCGGTCTGAAGCTAACTTTATGTTATTCATGTGTCAATACATTGAGCAACCGAAACAAAGGAAAAAAGCTGTGCGCACATAAATCGAATGAAAGTAACATATATATATATATATATATATACATATATATATATATATATATATAACATATATATATATATATATATATATATATATATATACATATATATATATGTATATATATATATAAAATTAACTTTGTATAAATCCTATAAAGCAACTCATACAGCAAGTTTATGTATACAGACTGGTGGTTATCTGGAGCTTGCAACCTTGATTTGAATAATAGTGTGATCACATGTACAATCAATGATTGTTCATTAGTATACAACTCATATATAGCTGGGTTACAACATAAAACTGCCTTCTATGAGAAAACTTTATTAACTATTGTTTTCATGTGTAATATGCACAGGCAATTTGAGAAAAAAAATTTTCTGTCTCTTTTCCCAAATTGATTGTTTAGACCTTTCAAAGTGAAAGCAGTTATTCAGGTTAATCTAAATGAACAGTTCTGAAGGTTATGGAAGTCAGACCATAAATTATGGTGGTGAAAATGCATTTTGTTCAAGTAGCGTTGAACACTTAAATTTTCCCATTCAATGTGATTGCCTACGATTACAATAATCGCCCCAATTAAAGATGGAATCGGTTAAGGATAATTCCTGCTTTTTCCACTATATATCAAAAGCTTATTGGTCAAAGAAACATTTATGTTTGATAATGTAGAATAAAAAAATTCTATATTTAAATATTAATCCCTATTTTACCCTTTTATTGAAGATTTAAATACATCGATTTCTTATCAACTAAGTGATCACTAAGAAATTTTTTTGTCACAAAATTCCTAGTTTCAAATTATGTGGAATATAATAAATATGAAAACCTTTGCTCCTACAGCAGGAAATCTATGCAGTGTTCCTTTTAGTAATGATCTTAGTAATATATTTTCATACTGATTATATACAACAAAATGGAAATTGTTGCACAGCATATAAAACAAACGTATTTACCGTTTTTGCGTTGTTCTCCCCAACCCTAGTATTACAACATTTTAAACGCTAAAAATAAATAATTAGTCTAACACTGGCAAAGAGTAAATAATTGTCTATTGACTGCCGTTTCACGTAGATGGTCGTAACCATGTTTTAATTATATTTAACTAAATCGTTTTTAGTTATGTATACGCTTATCCTCCAAAAGGAGTCAGCCGCAGTAAAGTAAAGTAAAGTATACACGTGTACATGCGTGACGTGCGGCAATTGAGGATATGACAACAACTTTTATTAAACAAGCCTATTCTGAGTACAACCTGAGTGGTTTGTATTGAAATTTAGCACTTGAATTGCTCGTTCGGATTTTTAATATGTGGTTATGATGAGTGTTTCTGATTTATTCGTCTACCCTAATAAATTTCTAAGAATTTTTCTCCATATTTGCAACGATGTCAAACTTATTCTCTTAGGAATTTTTCTGAATATGAGTATTTCGTAAAGTGTAAATAATATGTACCTTATGAATTATTACATTTTATTAAAATTAATACTCGAAATAATTTGTGGAGGTTAACGTCTAATATTCACTAAGAAGTGCAAATCTTGTAGGTGATGTCTCTTCAAATAAGGTATGGTACTATTATACACCAACAAATATTTTACGAATTATAATTCAAAGGTACATAATTTCATTCCGCTTTTATTTAATAAAGTTATTATTGAACTATTTTTAAAGTGATAAAAAGTGAAATCGATATTTTTATCTTAAAACCTACATATTGAAAGTTATAATCTAAAATCTCCCATTTCGTAAAATAAACATCATGGCGTCAGTGTGAGAAATTATTGGATCAGTGTTGCAAAATTATAGAATTTATGGACATGCTTAAACTATGAACAAAGGCTAGGCCACCCATATCTTACGCAGGGTTTAGACAAGGTTTATCTGATCTCCCTTCACCAGCCAGTATGCAAATTCGAACAACGATAAAGAGCGATTATTATGAGGCCCAATAAATTTTAAAGAAAACGCAACTTTACGCTCACTGCGAAACAGCTAAATTGTATAATGTAACTGACATATCATTCACGCTTTGCATTGCTTCTGCGTCAATCTTATCTTACGTTCTCATATTTTGCTTTCTCGTCTATTTGAGCAATCATCATTGTGATGAGCATTAATATAATGTGATTTCTGCAGGATTACAACATCATTCGTTTGATCTTATACAAGCAATGTTGCATATAATGACAGCTCCGACGTTGTCTGTGGTAACACTTAAAGAAGAGACAATTTGGAGCCGTCTTAAAGTTTACATGTGCATGAAATTTCGATTTTCAACTCTAAAAATTCTATATTAAAATGAAAAGCATACGCCTTAATAATATACAACTGTGTTAATGCTCTTAAATATAATATTATTTTAATCATTTTTTCAACGGAAATGGGTTATAATTTTCGATAAACCATCTTAATTTAATTCACCTTTCAAAATGATCTGTTTCTCTTTCATAATAAAATATACTAAATACAATTAAAGAATGGGACTTACTATCTTTTTTAGGAGGGACATCAGGTGAAACGTAGTTGCATTCAACTAAATCTGAATATTCACCCTTGACAGCCCCTTGAATCTCTTGTAGAACTTTAAATGAATACTTTCCACCCGTTTTTCCGGTTAAAATCAGATTGTCTGTTAAATAAAAAGTTATTTATATTCATTAATAAAGTGCATTTTTGGAACATTGCACGAAAATTTGACTTCGACTTAGCTCAAAAACTATTGAAATCTTTATTCGCCTGAATTTGATGATAACTCAAACAGTAATTGTGAAGTGAAGAAGTAGGTGAAATTGTATTTAAAAAAATTAAAAGATGCAAGAAATAGAAATTTACCATTTAAATTTATTGCCAAAATAGAGAAAGAATAAAAAATGCGATTAAATACTGCCTATTTCCTTTTAAGTAATGTTTCAGACATTACGCCTAAACGATATTCGTGTATTTTAAGTTTCTTGCGAGATATGTGTGAGATGCGCTACTGAGTCCCAACTAAGCATAGGCCCTGTGACGCGAAGTTGTATGTATAAATTTTGTAATCACCAACATTTGCGTTTTTTTAAAAGAATGCAAAATTGTGAAACTAGATTAATCGACATTTTTTTGCTTTATAACTTGACAAGATGGGCGAACTGAAGAAGACATACAACAATGCTTGCCGAAATATTTTGAAGAAGCAAAAGAACTGGAATTTAGTCGGTGTTATGCAAAACGCGAATCGGCTAATATGCGTTTATTGATGAAATATTTCAATAATAACTTTCCATTAGCTTGGTATTTATTTAATAGCAAGGTGTACCGTTTGGAGTGTAGTGCGTGCTAAAATTACGCTACATTTTTAATGGTGACTTTTTATTTATATAAAACAAAATTTCCATAATTATAATCCTCCTAGGATTAAACTTAACGTATGATTAAGGTGTCGGCGAAGTAGAGCTAAATGACATTTTTATTACATCTCCTTGAATAAGTGAACCGTCATAATTTCCATGTGCGCGCATATATTACTTCCTTGTAAGACGAAAAAATGAAAGATTATTTACTATAATTAATAATAGGCATTATACATATATTATATTATGTCAGATATTTCAATACATAAAAGCCTTATTAAAAATTAAGTGTATTGACTCGGTAGAGCGGTTGTGTTGTTATGCAATCATAAACTAGAAATTTAATTTTTTCGTTAGCCCTCATCTCAAATGGAGTGGCACAAGTGATGCACTTTGGTAAGTAAAGTCTTTGAAGTAACTCCGATTCGGTATGAGCCCTGGTCGCGTAAAAATTATTGTGTTGTCAATAAAAAATTGCCAATGAGGAGAAAGCCGCTCTACTAGTTAAAATTACAGTGATATATATATATATATATATATATATATATATATATATGAGTAAATTTTTCTGGATCCCATATCAATCGTTCGCTGGATCTTAACAAAGATTAATAATGACATATCTTGTATAAGATATGCACGCAGGATCGTTTGGCTTTAAGCATGCTTTTATATACTAGCACAATCATTTATACTTTTGAATTTCATGATTTCAACTATGAAGTTATAAATATAGCTTCAATTAGAATCATTAAATTACAATGTATCAATTCCGAACTTCTTTTTTTCTATTTTCTAAATACAAAGACAAAAATAGGTCATTTCATCTTAATATCACAATTTAACTATTCTGAAATTGTTGACTTACATTGAGGATCTTCAGTTGATACGTCAAGAGAAACGCCTGTCGGATCCGTCCATGTTGCAATAAATTTCTTTGTGCATTTCTTGTTTTCTTCTCTTTCAATGGAATTCCAACTAAACTGAATTCCAGCGTTGGAAGCAAGGCATTTAACATTTGACGGTTTATTTGGTTCTATATTAACAAAAATTTCGTTAGAAGATTTGCTGTTTAAAATTTTTTTAGTCGAAACCTCTAGACTACGAAAAATGCATAGAATTTGTTATCATCAATTTCGTTATACAGCAATTTAAGATTTCTTTATATATATATATATATATATATATATATATATATATATATATATATATATATATATATATATATATGCAGGGCGAGGCATTAAAGTCCAGTTCCAACTGTCATCGAAGTCACTATACGTGTATGTTTCTGGTTTATTGCAATAGTGGTTGCATATGGATAGTAAAAATCAGCTGAACAGCCGTATAGTTTTTATCTTAATAGGAAGCTTTAAAACAAGTCACTAGTATCAGCTGGTATTTCAGTTGATGCCTTTCATATTATGAATGCCGGCAACAAAACGGGTTTGACAAATTTTTGAGTAATATGCACAGCAAATTTCGAAAAATTTAAGCAAATATATAAGGTACATGCTCTCATAAAGCTAGGGACTCATTACTGCCGTAACAATAAACTGTAAAAGCAGGAAGGCATAAGAATCAAGCGTAGAATTGCACACGAATTCTAAACCAAATATAATCACACGCGCTGTTACCATGTGCAGAAAACAAATTTGCGCAACAAGGGGAAACGATAAACTACACTGGGAAAAATAGCACTCGTACATGTAACAGCGAACAAGGCGCACAAATGGATAATTATAAGACCATTAAAACAATAATTACCAGATCTCTGAGATCAAATTGCAATACAGCGAGAACGTCCTTTACATGCAAACAGGCATACATAAACAAAAACGCATACACACTTACAAACCAGAGAAAACAATATATATATATATATATATATACATATATATATACTCTAACACAGTATACCACCTTTCAAGATTTTTTTTTTAAATTAAGACCACGAAAAAACGAGTTCTAAAATCGTGCCTAAAGCTACTTTCATGACAATTAGCTGTGTATATCTGTCAGAAAATTGTAATCTATCGTTGATTGTATGTGAAAAAAATTTACGAGCTTTAATTGCGTCCTGAATAATCCTGCTTTTTACCGATATATACCTTTCTTATTTAAGTTTGCTTTATTACCGATATCGCTTATTGGACAAATTTATTCGACTTCTACACCGAGTTTATTCTTAAAGCGCAAGTATAATTTAATGTTTGTCCTTTTCTTATCAGCACACATAGCTCTGGAGATTAGTTAAATATATTTGTAATCTCCAAGATAAGTAAGCTGGGCATAAATTCTATGCAACTTTATAAATAACATTAATTCCAGCATTGCACATACATTATCGAGATACATTTATTTGTGTACGTTAAACTTACGGAATGGAATTGTGTTCACCTGTTGAAATTCAGAGTTGCTTTTCACGCTATCTTTTGTCACCTGAAAGACATTAACGAAAAATGGTTCACAGGCAGCATAATTGGTTACTTTTAGTTGCAATTTATCCGACGAAACTTCTCCCATATTCCCTTGTAGTGTATTTTTCCACTGGACATTATACGACTTGATGGGATTGGTCTTAATGTTTTTCGGCTCTGCAATATCAATTGTAACAACTCCTGGCTCCACAGTAGATTTGTATTCTAACTTTTCTGCAACAGCTGTTGAAATAGGTTTTGCATTAATAAGAAAGCATTAATTTAAATAAAATTTGAAAAGTTAAAGAAAAAAATTATTCTCATGCTAATATTTAAAAAGAGAATATGAACAATTTAAATACGATAATTTAGTAAGATCTAAGAAGCATTTCCTTTTTAACGAGTATAGCAAGGGATCATAAGGCTGCATAAATTATTTTTATCCATTTAGTTCGTTTATTCGATAATGATTTCAATTACAATGTTGACGTAATATTTTGTAGGCTATTATCTGTTTTACCGTAAATAACACCAAAAAAATATTGTGAAAAAAATTGCCTAATAAAGATTATAATACTACTACTAATCTGAAAAATTTGTAAACAAAGACGTAACATCAAAAGATACCATAATCTTGTTTTTAACATTTATATCTTGAATTTTGTTTACAATCTCAAACGAATCTGAAACTGAAAAATAACCTATTAATTTGCGTAATGGTTCAAGCATGTGAACTAACCATTTGGCTAGTGCACGAAACGGAAATTGACCATTGATAAAATTGGCCTCATAGAACAACCTTTTTTGAGTGTTTTTGGTATTCCGTACATTGTTGGTAGAGATGATCCAACTGGTTTGAGCTTCTGCGCAGTGGCCTCATTAATTAAACCGGCATCTGTTAAGTTCTTAACTTTATTTATTACTTTTCGCTCCACGTTGTCTATTTCATCTGATTTATCGTCAAGACGCGTGAATTTTTTTACTGTTACTCAGCATGATTTCCATTTTCGATAGGCATTCAGGTTTGTCCATTTTATCGTTCTAGCTTTTATAAGCGCGTAGTATTTTGATATCAGCACATCTGCTCATACATTTAAGCGCACTTAAATGTTGCTCTGTAACGGCATGCTGTTCTGCGCATTTAGTCGATTTGAAATGTAAAACCTGATCAGCTAATTTAGCCTTGAACCAATTTTTTATAATCAATACTGGTAGGCTCCAAGTCAGCTGTTTGTTGTAATGTACTCCATAATTTCGGCCCATCGATAGTGCCTCTATTGTTAGCTGATGGATTGGTATTTTTGAATAGGTAAGCTCACGTTTATCAAGATCGGTCGATATGAAATCATTCGAAATTAAGTTATTATATCATTTTCTAATTTCTTTAAAATTACACTTTTGCCTTTCATAATAACAGCTGGCAAAATCATTAGAAATCTCATTCTTGCAAAAAGACTTAGTTCGTACAATACAAAGGATACACACCGGATTCTTGCCAGTAACTCCGTCTTATCTTCCTTTAACTGTTTAATTTTGGAATACGTCAAACTTGTGAGATATCTTCGTTTGATTCGTAGTTTGGACTTTAGTAAACTGCGCACCAAATCACCTGGGGACAGTAATTGCTTAATACACGTTAACGTCACTTCTTCGTCTAGTTTTCTGAAAGATTTCTTTGAAATGCGAGCCTTAATAAATTTCATAGTACCATTTCCATTATATTAAAGCTCGCATTTCAAAGGAATCTTTCAGAAAACTGGACAAACTAGAGACTTTAAAGTGTAAAGCGCAATGAACGTTATATTGAAAAGAACAATACTATCAGGGTATTAAGCAATAACGTTACTTAGATGATTTGCTGCGCAGTTTACGAAAGTCCAAACTTCGGGTCTCGAAATGTTGATATGTATAAGAAAGCAAAATATGATGACTCAGAGTTTGTTTCATTAGCGAGAATTGCTGCAGATTCAGAAATTTTGTAATTTTTTTGTCTAATTGCATCTTAGTATAAGTGTTGTCCAAATGTGCCCGAAAACAGTTAGTCAGGTAATAAAGCACAAATAAGTTATTCAGGCTGATGTATGGCATGTGCACGATCAGTCAGGTTCTGTTCAGCTAAATCATTCAGATCTATGATACAAGTTTGATACATAGGATAAATTAATATATAGCACTGTCATTTCATCGTTCTTTAGTGCTCTACACACTGAAAACGGACATATTTATGTCCAATCCCTAAGCTACGAGTATAAACCACGGATGCATCATTGATCTGATCATCGATCAGATTGGCGACAAACTGAAGAAGAAAAAAACAGCTACACATACGGTATCACAACCAATGTTAAAGCGACAGAAATATCAAACCAATCTGAGCATTCGACACTGGAATCCGCGTAACCAGCTAGTTTAAGGAGGAACAATGTGAAACGAATGACAACGCTCGAAGAAAAATATTCGTACATGTAGATGCAATCAATGCAAAAATTTGGCGACCTCTCCATCCACCAACACAAGACTGACCGGATCGCAGACATCACTGCGCGGTATAACAATAAACAGACACACACAATCACATACGCATATAAACTTACTAATCAGACCAAACAAGTTATAGAAGTATAACCAAGTCAGACTAGTTGCCACCCACTTTATCAAATGAAAACCCAGGATGTATTTTAATGAATGATTTGAAAGTGATTTTTTAGTTAAAAAATATATACACACACACATATATATATATATATATATATATATATATTCTTCTATATCATCCATGCCTTTTTATTGTTACACAATATATTTTATAAATAGGAAGAAGAACATTAATAACAAAATTGGATAAAGAGCCAGATTTATTTCGTCAATCTCTTATACAATCACACATATTATTTTTCAATTGATTATGCTTGTGTTGGCTCGTCTGACTATTTTTTTACTTCTGTTTCTTGTTTTGGTCAGTTGTTAAGTGTGTATGAGTTTGTGTTTGTGTGTATGCGTGTTTGAGTGTATAGGTCATTCTCGCAGTATTGCAAAGTGATGTCTGAGATCTGGTCATTATTGTCCTGAAATGGCAGACTGTTCATCTGCCGAAAATTGTGTAAATTCAAATTGATTAACACATGCCATTATCTCAAAACCTTTTTCTCCGGCCTAAATCAATAAGAATAATGCCATTTTCGCGAATATTCCTTGTCTCATTTACTTAAACTTCTAATATATATGCTTTGTTTTAGACAGCTGACATCTGTGTATTCAAGTATCAGAAATTACTTACAAGTTAAAAGAAAATCGGCAGAAGATTAGGCTTAATTGAGCATGAATATCAATATATAATTAAAACGAATAAGAAAAAATAGTTATTGGCTAATACCTCAGCGTAAGCCTCATATTTTTAGTTCGTTTGGCAATTGGTATCTACGATTCGCCATAATAAAGTAATAATAAAATAAAACAAACGAAAAAAATTTTTATGAAACCGTGCATTCCTTTTTGCGTATATCTAAAATATATACGCCCTTATATTGTTGGTTTGTCGATTTCGGAAAAATACTGTTCTCATATGTCCTGGAGTAATAGTCTTTTCAGAATTTCCTAAGCTTTGTTTTCGTGTGCGATTTTTCCCGCTTAGTGGCACCTCATCAGCATTTCATAGTACATCAAATAAAGGCAGACAATCAACTTAATCAGGCTTTAACGCGAAAACGATATTCTTATGCATTTTGTTCGAAATTTGAAGCAGTGGTCGTGGTTGCGACCTGCTCTTAAGGACAAGGAAAATATCGTTCATGAACTGTATGTGTTAGGCACATTTGCTTCTATAATTTATTAATGATGCGTTCTCCAGATGGTCTAGAAAAGTCTCAGACAATAATGAAGGTTCGAAGCTTCACAATTCTCCCCATTTTACGGTTTATAAAAGCTCTCATTAAAATGAAAATTTACGTCTTTCTTGCATAATAAGATAGACTGACATAGATTGTGACCTGGCACCGGAGATGGTAACATGTCTTGTTCTACCGTTTGGACTATTATTTCCATGGTTTTGCCAATTGGAACGCATGTATACAAGCTACGAGTTTCGATTAAGTTACAAATATACATGCGCAAGTTGTCGATCAACTTACGCAGACTAATCGACTATACGGTTACTTTCTCAAATGAGAGTACGTTGCAACATAAACGCTTGTTTTAAATCAAATGGGCAATACACGTTTTCAATTGCGCGACAGATCGCTAAAGCATCACAAATATGTTGGTTAACGTAGTATTAAATAGAATTACTAAATGCAATATCAGAAAAGATTAAACTTCAAACGAATAATTATGGATAAAACATGGAGTTGATGCACGCAATTGATTGGTTGATCCCTTATTTCATACTCTCTCCATATTTACGTTTTTATATTTTGTTTTGACTTCCAATTTATATATAAAGATATTTCCGTTTTAAATTGTATATGATATAATTTCTTTTTACTTTTGTACAATGGAAGGATACTATGAATTTTATTAAGGCTTACATTCCTAAAGAATCTTTTACAAAACAAAGTAAAATTTCAAATGTCTAGAACATTATTGTGGACAGGATATTATTATCAAAGTATTAAGCTATCAAGGATCCCAGGAGGCTTGGTACTCAGTTTACACAAGTCCAAACTACGGGTCAATCGAATAAATTCTACAAGTTTAGCTTATTCCAATAAAGAGCAGTTAAAGGACACTGGAGCAGCTTTATGGGCACGAATCGGGTGTCTAAATTTTATATTCGATGAAATAGGTCTTTTTGCAAGAAAGAGATTTCTAATGATTTTGCTAGCTGTTATATCGAAAGATAAAACAAGATTAATGGGGAATGATATACAACCTAGAGTTTTGTGTGATTTAATAATGACCGATATTGATAAACGCATTCGAAAATTATCAGTAATACCAATCTTTCAGTTAACAATGGAGGCACTATCTATGGGCCGAAATTACGGAATCCATTCTTCTAATAAATGTGATGTTGATTTTGAAGCAGAATTTGAATTGATATTGGAATCTACAGTCGAATTCGAACCTACACGTTTGAGTAAAAAAAATTGTTCACGGCGTATTTGGTTGTACGTTCTTTTTATTTGAAATCGACCAAATGCGCATACCAGCATGCATTGACAAAGCAACAATTAAATACGTTTGAAAACACCAGTAGAAATGCAGACATCAATATTCTACGCGCTGATAAAGGCAAGTACGATATAATGGACAGATCGAAATACCTATCAAAGGTGTAAAACATGCTGAATGACAATACAAAATTTAAGCGACTAGACGATAATTTGGATGAAAAAGACAAATTGGAGTTTAAAATAATAAATAATATTAAGATCTTGACAGTTGGATCGTCTACACCAACAATTTACGGATTACCAGGAACACACAAGAAATTTTCTCCTATGAGAAAAATATTATTAATGGTCAATTCTCAGCGTCATGCAATGATTAAATGATTATTTCGAATACTGGAAACATTGCGCAAACTGCTAGGTAACTATTAGGTTACTGATTCTTTTGAATTTTGAAATAAAATTCTGGATACAAATGTTAAAAACAAGATTTTGTTATCTTTTGATGTTACGCCTAAGTTTACAAATGGTCCAATTAATGAAAACGTGGACACTGCTGTCAAAGCGATAGAATACGAAATATTACCATCACCGGTGCCAGGTCACACTCTACACAAGCCTATCTCATTATGCACCAAACACATACGGTTTCGCTTTAATGAAAGCATGTATAAACAGACCGATAATGTGGCAATAGGGTTTCTTTTTATGTTACGTCCAAGTGACGAAGCCACTGACAATAAAGTCCAAGTATTAGAAAAACACAATTGATTATTTTAACGGTTCCTTTTTGCACAGCTTAAGAATGAATAATGATATTAATAACCTGATTAATAAAAAATTAAATATTTACGTACTTCCTCCGTATCGTCCTCTAAAACTGATTGAATCAGGAGCACTTTTTGTACCATCAATGTACGTACCCGTGACGGTTGCAGTGTATTTTTCCAGGGGTTTAATTCCTGTCAGAAGTAATTCTGCAAATGCCAAACGAAAGATAAATGAAAATTTAATTAGGGTAAATTAAACAACTTTACTACCAAATTTCTTTCAACCAATGGCTTCTACCAAATCAACAGTACATAAACAGACACTCATATATATATATATGTATATATATATATATATATATATACAACAATAGCTCCCAGAAAAGGATATAACAGGAAGACTGTAATGTTTAGTTAAGTATTATCGAAATTATGTGCTCACTATCCACAATAATCATAAACTTTACCATCAAATGATCATTCTTATAAAACTAAATGTTTGATATTTAAATAATATGTGCACTACAAATAATATATATATTTGTAATAGTAGTTTATGTATGTATACTGTCTGTGTAAAATAAACTTAACATTAGACATCAAATGAAGTTGTTTATGCAAAATTGGCTTTATTTTATTGCATATATTGCACAGTTGCCTAGGAGTCTTGCACGACGTCCAAGCTGCGTATACTTGCATTTTTCAATTACTACAAGTCACCTAATACACGTGTTGAATTTTATATAAACACTTATTTTAATCCGTGTTTTCTATGGAGGATCCCGCGTGTCATTGTTTCGAAATGATCTCCTGTTATGCAACACAACTAATGCAGTATAGACAATATAATCCTAATTAGAATAAGCTAGCTCTATTTCTACTTTATATATGACTTTGGTGTAAATTTGACAATAAAATACGCCATCTAAACTGTGCATTTCAAGCAATTTTGTCAGAATTTAATTTAAATTGATAATATTTGGCATCGAATTTGAGCTAACGTTTCATCTTTCCATCGGAGATTTTTTTCATTGAACAAAATATGCTATCTCGTAAAGTCACATTAAATTATATTATAATATTATGGCATATACTAAATTTGCATATATACGTTTTTAATAAAAAAAATTATATTTAATGGTTTTACCAATGCAAATCCTCAAGCTGAGCGGTTTCGTTCTTACTGAACACTCGTGAGTATTTTGTTTGTAGTAGTTCTGTGGCTGGAGTTCAAAAAAGGCGCATTTAATTCACAATTTAATCGTCAGAGACAACGCCCTGTCTGCCGCGAAATATGTGAATATTTAGTGATTTACCTCTTATGACTTACTCTAATTTGTTTCTTTAAAGAAATTATCTTTGGCATTTCTAGTGACATATAGTCCCATCTAATCATTGCAGAAAATGGTTTAAGGATTTGACGTCATACTATCTATGCAAATTTGCCTTATTGTCTCTAAAATAGCTACTACATGATAAGCGTAAAGTCACAATGGATTAGATTTTAATTGCTGTGGTAAAACGAAATATGATAGTTTTAATTTTGCAGTTCTTCAGAATAAAGTGTGTAATAATTTAGAGTTAGCGTGAACGTTTTTCAGTCAATCAATCAATCTTGACGCCATAATTAAAATGAAAATTGTAATAACAATCACATATTTGTTTCAATTCGGAACGCAGTTGTATAAAAGAAATTTTATTAAGAAGCATGGCGCTCAACCTGGTTGTCACTCGGTTGTAAATTTTACCTATTTTTCAAAATTAAAGTTATTGCCAGCTATCAGCTCCAACAAAAAGTTTGCAATTCCAGATATATTGGAATTTGGGACTTCCAGAAAATATTCATTCGTATTTGTATATTTATGGATAATTTAATTATAGTCTAGATCCCTAAAGTAATAAACTACCTCATAACTGTAAAGGCAAAGAAATGCCGTCTAATTAAACACCAGTAATAGTGATAAAGTCAATTATTCATAATCATGAAAGAAGCCGTTAAACTGAAGGTTCTCTTTGCTTTATTAGCTTTATTTTTTTACTGTGATGATATGTCGAACTCAGACTAATTCCAGGATGGCCAAAAATTATTCGATTATTTCATGTATTATAATATTTATTAATAATATTCTATATTATATTAATAGGAGCGAGCATGCAAAACAAATAATGGATCAGGTAAATGAAATTATTATTTAAATTGACGTATTATAACCGACGAATTGCCATATAAGACTGGCAGCAGTTTTGCTATGATGGATGGCTGGATACGAACAACTCTACCGGCATTTGTATCAAAATCGTAAGCTTGAGCTGATTGGTACGACCAAGAGCACAGCCAGTGGTTGTCAAATTGTATCAATAATATATATATATATATATATATATATATATAGTATAAGGGTAAAAATATGTAGGTGCCGCATATATAGTTTTTCTTTCCTTGTAAAAGCATTGCGACGCAAGACAGTTTGGCGTTCTGCTCTAATGATAAACAAGGCATTTAATAATTTGTCATTTATGTTGTGCATCGAGCTAGATATTTGTATAAAGATATTTGTATAATAGTTGCCAAATTTATTTAAAGATTATTTCTGTAATTTTTTATAAAATTATAATAAAACTGCGCATTCCACGATGGAGTATCTGTGTTATATTGACACTTTTATTTATTGTCAAGGTTGTAATCGCAAAAATAAATGGGAATATTACTTTCGTTTGAGCAAATTAACAACAATGAAATGTTGTTAAAATTAAATTTTCATAATCTCATTTAGCTTGGGTTATTTTAGAGCTATAAAGCCTGCGATGCGCGCGAAACGTATACACCTAATAGAACAGTTTTGCCATGATAAAGCAGAGTTTACTTTTGAATTTTTATTATACAAAGTTCATGTTTGTGGGTTGAAAATTGAGAAAAATGTACGGATCATTATATCCAATTTCTGATAAATGAGTTAATCAGTTTTTTTTAAAAATATAGTCAACCGCAGAGATTAGCCATTTGACAGAAAGTAGCGAGCAACAGGTTATTTTGACAATTTTCTGCAATCACCAGAGCACGAAAGCAATTACTATGAGGTGAATCAAAGTGAAATTTATAAGTGGGAATTTTAATGAAATGCTCCATGGTTAAGCTGTCGCGAATGAGTTGTACTTGACTTGAAAATTCGGCTACAAAATAATTGTTTTCATAAACGTAATGTGTATGAAGCTTTCGTCACGTTTACATACATTTTATACAGACACGAAATCAGTGAATGCGCTAATATCGATTTAAAATAGTTTAATCAAGAGTGCGAGTTTGACGTAAAAACCAATCCTATTGTAATTAACTGTATACAAATCATAGTAAAAAATATGTCAGTTTCATGTCTTGACACATTTCGAAGTTTTATAATTATCGGAGAACGAAGCTTAACTAACTCACGAAAATCAAACCTTAGTGTTCAAACACATCAGTTAAAATAAAATATGTTGTTCTACCTCAAAATAAACCTGCATGCGTTTTTCCTCACTGAGAATTTCGCCTACTCAAATACTGGCTAGCTAAGAGCGTAATGTTCCTTCAAAATTAGCCACGCCTAAATACACATGACAATTGAATAATCATTAACCGCAGAAGTGTGGATGAAAAGTATTGCATAGTTTCAGGTGTGTGAGAATCATAGATTCTATTTTATTAAACAAGTTGCAGAGCATAGAATTGCACAATTTAAAAATTGGACATCTAATTAAGTTATATTTTTAAAAAGCGTGCAAAGAATTTCTCAGTATAATAGTTCAACTTATGGTGTTAAAGAGTAATCCAAGAAACCCTACTAATTTGAGAACGAGATCGTGCTCATTATGCATCCGTATAAATTCGATAATAAATCAATTAGTAACTGATCAACCAAATAAAATTATCGAACAGAACTAAGGAAACACCAAAATAGAAGCACATTTCATGTGAATTCAATGAGCTTACCCATTTTTTCGGCTGAGTACTCTTTGTTGCCAACGTTCACATTAACTGTGAAGAGTAATTTGCAATTAGAAACAGTGTTGTCATTAATGCTCCACGTCAAAAGGACATCATTAGAATAAAGCTGGCTATTAGCTCTCATGTTTAGAATTTGATATGGTTCTAAAAATGCAAAAAAAGATCTTGCTAAGCATAACTTTTTAAAATTAAACAAATTTACCACAAAATAGTTTTTCTGGATGGAAGATGCTGTAAAACCTTCGGAAAACGGAAATATGTAAACTCGTCCAATCGAGTGCCTTGATTGAACCTAATTATTAAAATTTTGAAAGATTGGCCCATCTACGTCATAGCTTGTGAAATAGTTTGTTTGAAATCCACTTGAAGGATAAAATTTCGTGTTTTATGTTATGCTCAAGAACGTTAACAATTTTTCTATCTCATTTTATATTTTTTGGTATATTTTGTGATTAAATTACCAATGTTCAATGCAAACCAATTTAACATTTTCAGGTTTTTAGGAAATGATTTGGCATTTTTGG